>CABHPR010109544.1:29705-46164 GCA_902168415.1 Peromyscus melanophrys
ATGGTTAAGTGTCCTGTTTTATAGGAGCAATAGGGAACAAGCTTAGATGACTTAAAGACTCTGCTGAGGGGCTGGAGAGAGAGCTCGGCAGTTGAGTGCACCGGCTGCTCTTCCAGAGGACCGGGTTCAATTCTCCTCACCCACATGGCAGCTCACACTGTCTGTAACTGCAGCTCAAGGGGATCCGACACCTTCACGCACACACACAAGCAGGCAAACACCAACACACACAAAATAAAAATAAATATATCTTTTTAAAAAAAAAGACTCTGCTGAACTCTCAGGAAATAACAGATACTGAAAAACAGGTTTTTTTGTTTAAGGATCTTGACTATTTTGAACAAGGCATGTGTAGCATTGCCTAAATTCATATCTATGTGTTCTTACGTAATCAATACTTAAATGTTAAATACCGCTTTCTACTCTTTCCCCTTAAACTATATAGGTCTCAGGCTAGGGGTATAGCTCAGTGAGCAGAGTGCTGGTCTAGCATACATGAAGCCCTGGCTTCGTCCCCGACACCACATAAACCAGGTGTGATGGTGCATGCCTGAAGTCCTATCTCATGGGAGGCAGAGGCTGGAGGATCAGGAATTCGGGGCATCCTAAACTACATGGGATGAGATACGTGATATTTAGATAGAATATATATGCACACATATCGATGTACGTATATATGTCTATATTTACATCAAATTTTTCAGCCTTATTTATGTCTCCGTCTCCCCTTTTTCCAAATACCCCCATCATGTGAGTCTTACAAATACAAGAACGCTTAGCAACCACGAGTCCTACACTTAGGTCTTTAGATCAGCATTTAAGACAGGGAATTCTAAGTGTCCTGGAAACACTGCTGTTGTAGGCTCTTGAGGAAACTTACTAATGGCAATGTTTTGTGGAAAAGTTTAGTCTGAACATTTGATAGCTTTATTGTTCAGTGTTATCTAAGACAGTCGTTCTTGAGGGCTTGCAATCGGTTTTCTTGAATATGCAATCAATTTGCCAGTTTATAAAGAGTGCTTATCAGATGTATACATATTTGATAATATTACTAACTATATTGTTTATTACTGTGAAATCACAGGTGATAAATCTAGGAATACAAAATCTCAGTAAACAAAACCACGGCCTAGGTACACTTAAAATGCAGATTTGTGGACTCAATCCCCAAACATTCCACTATAAGGGGGCTGAAACAGTGCCTGGGAATCCGTATTTTTACTGTCATCACTGAGATGACATTAGACTTGATGGAGGTAAACAATAAATCATGAGACACCACAAAAACAGCATCCCAGGAATTTCTCTAATAATCTAGTTTCAAATCTCAAATTAGCTTAAACTGTTACATGAGGAAATAGCCCACCAGAAGAATGCTGGCATTTGTGACCCACAAATCTCTGGTTCTCGGAGGGTGCAATTCTGAAGTCGGAGAAATGAGACACTCCTTGCTTGGGCTTGGATATAGATCCTTCAGGGCTGCAAAAGATACCACTGGGACCTCCTAGCCTGTGCAGAAAGCTGTACCTGCTGAGGAAGTGTTTCTTTCTGCTTATCACCCGGGCGTGTCCTGCAGACACCAGTGATCTGTGTACACAGTCCACTTCAGAGGGCTGGAGCCCAGAGTTGGAGCAGCAGCTGTCCAATTCTGTCCCACCCTGACTTTGTCCCTAATCCATCATTCCGTCACATATCATGAGTCACTAAAGAAAGACCCTGCCTCCCCTGTCAACTTATACTGCTACCTAGAAATAATACTATGAAACGAGCCAGAAGAAAGAAGAGAGAGTGACCTACTTCTCTTTTAACTGGAGAGGTTTTTTAGTGTCTCGTGAGAGTGGTGGTGGTGCCTTTAACTGATTCTGAAGACAACGATCTTACTTCCTTTTTGATTGGCATTTTTTCCTTTTACACATTTCAGGGAGAGACTGAAATGACAATGCTAAAGGTCTCTCACATGGAAAGTGGAAATGATCTGTGGAACACCTAAAATAAAATGCACCGTCTTGCCTTTCAGAGGACTTGCCTTCTTAATGGGGAGACAAATACAACAAAAGATGAACTAGTCACACCGTCAGGGATCTCAGAAAAATGAGGGCTCAACCTGGATCTTTACAATCAGCTCAGCTGGAAGAGCTAGAGCAAGGGTGTGAAGCGGGGGTGAGCTGGAAAGCGCATGGCTCCCTGGCAAAAGCAAAGCCCAGTGTAGGTGATGCCAGTTCACGCAGAACTTGGAAGTATGAGAGACAGGCAGCAGGCAGAAGCTCTGCTCCAGAGTAAACCTAGACTGTCATGCCGAGGATCTGGGAATCTCATAGTAGACAAGAGCGTAGTTTCACTTAACTCCTTGGGAATGTGTTTGGGAATGTGAATGAACCAGATATATGGGAGACAAGAATGTTTAGGGGTGGTTAGAAAGGCACCCGCCCAGGGTCTGGTTAACAGGAAATAGGGGCGCAGAGTGGCAACATTATTATTAGTTTAATAATATACAACAATGGTTTGCAGATGTAGATGGACTATGCTATCAAAATAAAATCTGAGAGGTGTGTAATGTTTAAAACTTTCTAGTAACCTACGGTTTTGATGACAGGTTATGGAAGGAAAAAGAAGTCTTATTTTTATTCACAGTTCAGTTGTTTCATTTCACTTTCCATGTCCAGTTGATCTGGCACTCCTTTAAGCACTGCCCTAGAGCAATTTCAGCCTGATAAAAATCTGATTTCAGTGGTCAGGGAGATGAACATCTCGGCTTACGTTTAAAAATTGAAACTCTAGAAACTTAGTAGTAATCTTTTACACATTTCATATACTTATTTGTATGCTAATGGACGTGTTCCTACTCAATCATTAGACAAGGAGAAAGGCTGCAATACTTAAAGATGAGACTTCTATCTCACGGTGCATTCTACTGATGCCCTGTCTGCAGAAGTCAGTGTGAATATCAACACTGTTTAGGCAACTGCCTAAGGATGGAGTCAAACCGCTGAAACCTCTTTTGTTTTGTTTCTTTCTGTTACAAATCTGATGTTTGGGGCCTACGGAGGAGAAGGATGCTGGCCCTGTGGGGCATGTCCAGATGGAGACAGCACATTTTATTCCTCCAGGACCAGGCAGGCCTCGCCTCAGCAGAGTGAGTTCTGTACTTGAGCTATGAAAGCATCTATCTTTACCTCCTCCTAGGGGAGCTGAGCGGTACGTCCCTGAGTTTTCATTCTGGTTTGTAGTAACCACTGTGTAATGTGGCCATTAAATAACTGGTGCTGGGGCCAGCTTCAGTCCAGACTAAAGGAAAGGTTTGCGGGCTGGAGATGGAATTCAGTGGTTGAGCAATTGCCTGAACGCACAAGACCCTGGGTTCAAAGTCTAGGAAAGAAAATGTAGCTAAGTCAGGGATTCTTCCCTGGTCTATCTGGTCATGAGTGGGTCCCTCTGGGCACCAGTGGGTCTGACACATCATCTGCTGGATCTACGACCGCCGCCATCCTCCACACAGCCCACACAAGGAGAATGTTTGTTTTTGCTCCCACCCATTCCCTTGACTGATTTCCAGAACCATAGAACAAGCTAGAGAGCAATGTATCTTTAAGTTTCGAAGCTTCTGAATTATAGTGTAAGGACAAATATCTAGAGCTCTGATTCGCACAAGTAAAATACAGTTCTGTTAATCCTTTGCCTTAAAGGGTGTTATATTTTGTTTTGAGGTTTGGAAAGATACGAAGCAAGACACAACTGGACCCTCACATAGGCTTATTAGTCTAGGCACAGTGGGATGAATTCATAAGCAATGAATTCAAATTCCTAAGAAGCACAAAATTCACATCCATGCTAAAAAGGAACATGCTTATTATTATACTTGGGGAATGACTTCAAGGTGCAAGGTTTTGTTCTTACAAACATTTATTTTCCTCCAAGTTTATGTTTTTCTGAAATGATGTGAAAAGTCTTCGTTCCCCTTTTTCCCAAGTGTTGAGGTTCATTAAGTCAAGTCTTAACCAGAGACTAATCTTCATCTCTTCAATAGCTTGTATGTTGATTTAGTTTCGTATGTAAATATTTATATTAGTTTTCCTCAGGGATTTATACATTGATATATATATATATATGTATATATATATTCCTGCAGAGATATAGACAAGCTTTCCCCTCCTCTTACCACTTGACAATACAACTGTAAGTGTGTTTACACAGCTGTTCCTTGGTCAAGGTCATTTGCAAGAGCAAGTCGGTTTCTGAAGAAATCTTGTTTGGTGGGTGAAGGATCCATTGAGGGGTTCTCATTACTTTTTTCCCTGTATTCTGATCCACTGGACCTAAAATCTCAGCACACAGATAAAGTACAGGTTGATTTGGTTTTAATTGTTTTCAAATATTTTATCTATCCAAATTGTCTTGCATTTGTAAAACAGTTGCCTGCTAGATCTGGAATCATTTTTACTCCCCTGAATTTCAAAACTTAAGATCTGTGTATCTCAAATCTGCAGTGAACATACAGAGTCTCTCTCTAATGCTTCATGGGGACAATTGTGACAACTGTGTATGTCGGTGTAAGTTACCGTGTGAAAGCATTGGAACAGGAATAAAGGCTCAAAAATATCTATCTTTGACTCAAGACAATAACTACTCGGCAGATTACCAAGGCCCTGAAATGAAAACGGTTATCACGGGCCCTTGCTTCATCTAGGCATGACATTACAAACTCTTGCTTGTGCTTGTTTTCATTTTTAAAGGAAAGATTTATTGAAACCAACCACACATATTGCTACATTTGGTAGAACGCAGAAATCAATACAGTTATCTCAAGCACCACACAGGAGCCCACGACTAGTCAGTAGTCAACTCAGTCCATTTGAGCCCCCAGTCGAGGGTGCGGTCTTCCTTTCTCTTGGTTAAACCAGTTGGGCAATCCATTCCAGCTCTGTACCTTCTCCAGTCTGTTCATGTCAGAAGTCCCTAGAGGGAGGAGTCTTTCTAGAAATAACCTCTCATACAGCTAGCCTGGGGCCCTCTCACAACTTAAACTTCCAGCTAGAATGGGTCAAACTAGCCCACTAACCAAGACCCAGTGTCAGAAGTCCTGGTGCGGGATGTCTGAAAGAGACGCTCCAGAGCTCCTGTTCAAGTGACCCATGTCTCCATACCCTGAGTCAGAAGCGCTCTCCCTGAACACACACGCAGGATAACTGGCCTCTCCCAGCTCTTTCACTGTCACGGTTTGAGTCTTTGTTTGTTCGGGAGGCTTTTGTTGGTTATTTTTTGGGAGGGTTGCTTTACTTTGTTCTGTTTTGGTGGTACTGGTGATTGGCCCCAGCGCCCTTCACACACAAGGCAAGTACTCTATTGCTATATATCTATACCCAGCCCAAGTCCTTGCTACTAATAATTATTCTTACTAATTAAGACTCTGTATCTACTGAGCGTATTGGGAAGAATTCAAACATCCTTTTCTAGTTATAAAGTAAAAACACTGGACCTACAGAAAGACTAAAGATGTCTGGAAAGGTGATGAATGGACTAGATAGTTTTACTTCTCAATTTAATATCAGAAAAGAAGCCATGGCTACCCAGCATGCTTTTACTTGATTAGAAAGGAGTACTTTCCCACTGTATCCCAGTAAACGGAGGAGAATTACTCTCTTTCAGCTCCAGTACATCGGGATACTTGTGAGATAAGAAGAAGGTATCTAGGTAGGGTGAACTTCTCTTTTCAAGGACCAGCCTCAACTTCCTGGAAACGGACTCACATTCTCCCTAAAACTCCAGGCTTGCTTTCAGCTCTCGGAACTCCCGCTTCCCTCCAGCTCCAATCATCCCTGGCTGGCACAGTTGTGCCCCAGACATTAGTAAGATGCACCTTGACTATTCACTGTCTCCCTGTCTTCCGGCAGCTGGATGCCTGGAAGCCCTTGCGTTTCAGGGCAGGAAGCAGGAGGTAACAGCACCAGTGTCTTCTCAGTTGTTCTCCCCATTAATCTACTGTGAGACTTCACCTCAGTTTCCCTCTTCCCTACACCTCATCTCTCCAGACCCAACACGTCACACTTGGAGGTTCCCACATGCAACTGGAGTTTACCTGGAAAGGGGAAAGCTCTGATGTCACCACCAGCCCCAAGGACCACAGAAATCTTCACCAGTTGCGTTCCCATTTCTGAAACAAATGCCAAAATCGCCCTGTCTAGTTTCCACAAACTCAGCTCAGATGGTTGTTCTTTTTTAACTGCTCTTCTTACAGACTGTACCTCCTCTTGGTTTCCAGTACAAAAGTCTGTGCTTCTGAATATTAACTACTAAGTAGCTAGTGTCTAACTTGCTAATCGTTTTTTCAAATCCAGAATTCTACTGCAGCAAAGCTCATTTTCACTTTTTTTCAAGATAATCTGAGCTGACTCTGTAATGCTCAACATTCTATAGGTACGCCTGGACTAGTCCAAGGGTGTCGCGGTAAGTAAGGAGGGGGAAACCTGCAGGATCTAGAAGGAGATCGTGTGCTTTCTTTTCGTTCCCTTTCTCTGTGAAACACAGAAATGGCTTTTGAACACCCTACGCCATCTGCAGGGCAAGCTGCAGGGCATATCTGAGCAGATACTAGAGGGGCAGTCAAGAACCCACGGTGAAGAGTACAGTGGCTGTCAATGTATCGTGACACACAGTCATCCACATTTCACACAACTTCCTGTTAGCCATCCTTCAAGTGACAGAGAAAGAACTATCCAAGGTGGGTAGGTCAGTAAGTACAGCTTAGCTACAG
Source organism: Peromyscus melanophrys (assembly GCA_902168415.1). NCBI lineage: Eukaryota > Metazoa > Chordata > Mammalia > Rodentia > Cricetidae > Peromyscus > Peromyscus melanophrys. Next base: position 36,454 of record CABHPR010109544.1, read on the forward strand.
ATCAACCTGAAAAACTGGAGGAGAGGAAGGGAGGTAAAAATCCAGGGCCGCAGACGTCTCTGACATAAAAGAGTCGGTTCTCTGACGTGAAAGACTATCCTCCTCGAAAGTGTTAGGGCCTTCACATGAAGAGGTCGGAGGAGGCGGAGGAGCACCTGTTCTGTTAGCCAACCAGTCAACCGTGGCATCCACAGGGTGGTGAATGCCACTCTAATTATGTGCTATGCACTATAACTTGTAGCTGAGCTACCCTTACTTTGAACTACCAGCTCCAAATGGGTAGGAGCTATTTCGTCTACTTTGTGTGTGTGTGTGCGTGTGTGTGTGTGTGTGTGTGTGTGTGTGTGTGTGTGTGTGTGTGTGCGCGCACGCGCGCTGGGAACAACCAAATCCACTGAAGACACTTAAAGAGAACTGATTGCAGATGACCTGCTGGGAAGCATTCCCAACCAGAGTTAGGTAACCTCAATTACTTCTCCTTTCAAGCATCCCCTCTTGGATTTGCAAATCACATAGGAAATTAAATGAGATAGGGTGGAAATGCAAAGTGGGTAAGAGGGAGGCTGGGGCTTGGGGTGGGTTCTAAAGAGAAAATGAGTATAAAATGATCAGCTGATTCTTAGAGTCCTGCCTTCTGTTATACGGACTGTTCTGCACAGGAGGGCATAGACACAAAGTGTTGAGAAGACACCAAACAAAGAGGACTCCCCGACATTCAAATCTATGGGCCCTGCAGAAGTATTCCTGACCATGTGATGAGGAAAATCGATTTTGATGCAATTGGTGGAGGGGCTAGGATGGCTGGAATAGAATCAATCATCTAAATTATGAAGTACTACAAGGAAGAGAAAGGGTGACGTTAGATGGTGTATTCTTTCTTTACCTTCTACTACCCACCGAATTGATGATGAAGGCTGGAAGCACCGTCTACAGGCCTTACCCTTACACTGTCTTACATGCTCTCTTCCTGACTGCTACACCCCAGCCAAGAATACTCACTTATCCAAGTGTAAGAATTGTACACAGACATGAAAAGCATTGGCCTCCACTCTAACAACAGTCTGGGTTTGGGTCTGACAGTGTCCATGTGCATTCTCCTAGAGGGGACAGTTCCCTTCCATCTTATTCAGTCAAACATCGGCTTCTCATAGCAGGTCTCTTCCCCAGCTTCTGAGAATCCCATTTAAAATGTGTAGTCATTTAACATGCTCAGATTTGAACTAGCAGACCTCATTCTGACCAATTCTGTACAGCTTTTCAGGGATCTATGACCTGGTATCTACCCAGGGCAAATGTGCCTGAGATGGAGACAATAAAAGGGTTACCCTTTTCCTCAAATATCGTGGGCACTTTTTCAGAATATTTTTTATGATGTCAACTTGACTCTGCCTTTGGAATCCTTCGGCCCTCCCAGCCTCAGAGGGAAGAGAACCCTTTCTCGGGTTTTCTGTTGCATCTGGCTCCATGCCTAGCTTCATCCCGAAGCAGCATTCTGGGTGTGTGGGGCCACCAGCCAAACAAGCCCCTATGGAACAAAAAGTGTGTCAGTGTAGACAGGACTGAACCTCCAGAGGGCTACAGGGGAGGAAGGCAGGAAGCCCTGGACAGAGCACAGCTGACTCTCCTGGGCCTGCCATGTGGACCTGGGAGACCAGGCTCTGGAGTGTCCGGTACCCAGGGTTAGTTACTTAAGGTCACTGGGCTTGCAGCCAGCTGACTTCCTGACACACAAAATGGCTGACTTTTTTTCTACCTGTGCCTCATCTTTCACAATAATCTAGGTTTAAGTCTTTAACAATCTCCATATAGATTTTTCTAGAAGAGATAGTTTATCTTTCATCCTACACATTCCTGAGTTCAGAGTGCAAGTTCCTATGCAATGGCTGGAACCATGTCACTCATGGTCCTTTATGCATGCCTGGAATTATGCACAGATACAAGAATGGTGTGTTTACATTTGAGTTAAAGGCACAGGCCCTTCTGTGCTACCCTGGGGCCTCCCTGCCCTTTCTCTCTGTAATACCATACAAGAGTGTGGTCCTTAACAGACTTTCCACGGTCTTTACATGAAAAACCCAGAAGAAGCTAGTTAAGTTGCTTCTTTAACCCTTGCCAAGTCTCTGAAGAGCTCCCTAAGTACAAAGCTGTAGTGGGAACTGCCTGCGTGGTGTTGATTGTCCTAACCAGACCTTCCAAGCCAGGAAAGCCTGCCAGAGGAAGAATCATCTAAGTGGCTCCATCTTCACCTCCACTCAGGTAACACTTGACATTTTAAATAGAGAGGACAGTGCCATTATTGTTGACAGGTGCTATGATGGATGCAGACTGGTCTATGAGAATCCACTGGCCTTTTCCCTAAGAAAAATGTCCAAAGTTGCAGGACAACTGAAGGCAGTTAGCCAGTGTGAGTCTGGAGAGCCCCCAGTTTAAGTTGTCTGCAAGGTCTGTGGGGGCAGGGAGCTCCAGCAAGATTGTATGGCCTTCTCTTTGGGGGACCTTTGAAACTACAGGCCCAACACCACATTCATCTAGTTTGGGGTGACTTTTCAGACCGAGTTACAATAAAGCCAGAGTACAGATAAAGCAAATATACATACTGGAAAGGACTGATGATTTCTCCAGCAATCTCCCACCCAGCATAGGAAAACTTTGCAGAGAACCCAGGCAGAGTCATCTAGCTCCTATTTCAGAGAACTCACTCTCTCGTGAGTCTGCCAGGTCCAGACAGGTGCACTTCTACAGTGTCCCTCCTCCTCCTCCTCCTCCTCACTTCTGCTAGTTCTGCCCTCTCAATACAAAGGGGCAGATCTGTCCCCTATGCGTCATGTAACTAATAGGCCATTTTGTTACATCTCTTTGATAAACAGGAACTTGTAAAGGAACCAATGGCGGATCTATTGCTTATTGTTTTCCAACAAATACTGCTCAGTCATTATAAACGGTAGTGAGGAACAAATCGCTATTTCTTTTGGGGAATCTTATGACTTTAAAAAATATCCAACAGACTCAAGCCATGTGCATCCTTAGGAGTTTGGAGTTCTTCTGAAGATCTAGAGCCTAAATCCCCAGTTTAGACTGGGAAATTGTCTACTTCTTCCGACTCATGTCATTAGCAGCTACAGACCAAGAAAAACCTAAATCCATAATCCAGGAGAGGAATAAACAGTTCTTAAGCCCCAGTCCCTACGTAAAGTGACTTGAGGGTCCAGCAACAGTCATGCATGCACTGGGTTGCCTAGCAAAACTGGAAGGAGACTGTAGGGCTGTGGTTAACTGCAGGGAAGGAGACAGACTGTAGGGCTGTGGTTAACTGTAGAACCGCTGTTCTTCTTTCCTCTTCCTCCTCCTTCTAGTAACAACAGGCAAGGACCAACAATCAGATACCCACTAATCTCAGCATCACCCTCCCATTGGAGGATTAGACAAACCATTAAAAAAAAAAAAGAAAGAAAGAAAGAAGGAAAGCCAACTGTGGGCTTTCCCCACTTCCTCTATCATCAAGACTAGTAACTACCTTCCAGGAGAAAGTGGCTTCCCAGTAAGTCTCCAAAGGCAACAATAACACCTTCATTTAATTTTTCTAGTAATTAAAATATAGACTTGAGATTGAAAATGACTGACAATGATCTCTAAAAAGAGGAAGTAAATAATGAGGAGCTGTCCCTAAGTGGGAGGAAGGCAGGCCTGAGGACCTGTGGAGGTAGAAACAGCAGCCACCCAGTCAGGCAAGGGCTAGACTGCCGAGTCACATGCTGCTCAAATGTTAAGGGTCATCTCTCTCTTCCTTACATTTACACTGGAGCCTGGCCCCACCTCCCAAACTGCGACACAGCACTGGCCAAAATGTCTGGGAGGTAATGCTTCACGGAATAATAAGACTTAGATAGACCAAGGGAGGAAACATCTTTTGTTTCCCATCTAAAATGGACACTCTGAAAGTTTTCACTAGGACCTAAGGCAAATCCATTCATTCAGGGAAAACCCTTACAAGTTCCAACACAAATTTCTTAGAGCCGGGATGCTGAGGCCCATGAGGGCAGAAATGCTGACATGCCTTTGTCACTCTCCACTTGTGGAAGGTCTAATTGAACACCCAGCTCCCATAGAGGATCCCTCTGTGTCAGCCCATTGGCCAGGGGGCTCCCTCTGCTCGCTCCTCTCAGGACACAACTCTGGGAATGAGCAGGAAGGATTTTAACAAGTGGCACGGGGAGCTTGAGTTTGCTTCTATTCAGAAATTGGGTACAAACACTGAACTTGAAACAGTTGTGTGAGACCGGGCTACTTAGTAATTAATACTGTAAAAACCTCCGCCTTCTGCCAAAGGGCAGTGAGTTACAACACTGTTTTATCTAAGGGCTACTCACTTCTTTTTAAAGAGCTTGCGGAAGGAGCTGCGGAAGCCCCCTTTCTGGTCTTGCCTGGGGTTTTGATCGCTGAAAGAAGTCTGCTCACTCTCTCTTTCTTCCTTTGGACAGAATCGGGTGGCATCCTCTAAGTGCATCTCCTGAAAACACAAAAGAGGCATTTTTTTAAATTCTTTTCCAAAAAGTAGCTACCCTGGCTGTGGGACAGTTAGCTCTGCCGCCTGCCTCTCCTACCCCCATGACTACCTATGGGCTTCCAGTCCCAGCCAAGGCACACCGAGGGTGGCGGAGTGAGCAGGTGGGAAGAGGGACACTGTCCGAGTGTAATTCTCTCTACAAATCAAGGCAAACCATCCACAGCAGAATACACCGATGAAGATGAGTAAATAAAGTTGGCTAACAACAAAAGGCACAGACTGTATGGCTGATGGGATAGCTCAGCATGCAGAAGCACTTGCTACACAGGCCTGAGGACCTGGGTTCAATCCCTGGAACCTGCCTAAAGGTGGAAGGAGAAAGTGGAGCCCTCCAATGCCCTCTGTCCTCCTTGGCCTCCTACTGCTGGGATAAATAAAGCCATGATCCAAAAGCAGCTTCAGAAAGAAAGGGTTTATTTCATCTCACACTTCCAGATGACAGTCCAGCCCTGAGGGAAGTCAGGGCAGTAGCCCAAGGAGGGCAGTGGCCTAGAGACAAGAACCAAAGCCTAAACCACGGACAGACCTTACATACTGGCTTGCTCTCCATGGTTTGCTCAGGCTGATTCAGAACACCTGCCCGGGCGCAGCACCCCTACCACCCCCCACCACCGCCACAGAGGACTGGACCCTCCTCTATCACTATTACATGAAAATGCCCCTATGGACCTGGCTCCAGCCACCTGATAAAGGCATTTCCCAGCTGATGTTTCTCTTCCCAGATGACATCTGTTTCTGTCAAGCTGACAAAAAAACCTAACCAGGACATTTCCGACCTTGATATACTTGCCATGGCACACACAATAATAATGAATATATTTTTCTTTTATGTGTACGGGTGTTTTGCCTGTGTGTATGTCTGTGTACCATGTGTGTATGCCTAGTACCTAGGGAGGCCAGAAGAGGGCATTGGAACTTCCAGAACTGGAGTCACAAACAGTTGTGAGCCACCATGTGGGTGCTGGGAATTGAACCTGGGTCCTCTGGAAGTGCGGCTGGTTCTCTTAACCACTGAGCCATCTCTATAGCCACCATAAATAAAGGAAATAAACTCTGCACTGGCATCACTTGTGTCTTGCTGAATAAGCCAATACTCGACCCCTGGTATCTCTGGGTATGCTTCTCCTTCTACAAAATAAGAAAACTTAATATTAAGGGGGTTTTGCTACTGCTGTTGTTTGCTTTACTTTTGAGGGACACAGAGATCAACAGGATGCTATCAACAACGTAACCATAATTTTAAAGTCCTGTTCCTAATTCTGTATTTTAGTGGAGAGTAGTTTTTAAGAGGTCAGACCTGTTGAGAAATGTCTAACTGGTGTGTCTCAACTTTGCTTTCATCCTACTTATGTAACTCAGTGCATATTTAGAGTACAATTAAAAATAAAGATACTTCTCGTATGCACTTATTTTTAAATGTGAGATGTGTTACTATGTGCACACATACTTTTTTTTTTTTTATGTGTACTTGGTGTTTGACCTGTGTTAGGTCTGTGTGAGGGAGTTGGATCAACTGGAACCTGAGTCACAGGCAATTGTGAGCTGTCATGTGGGTGCTGGGGATTGAATCTAGGGCCCCTGGAAGAGCAGCCAATGCTCTTTACTGCTGAGCCATCTCTCCAGGCCATGTGCACACATACTTAAGTGCATATATAAGTATGTGTTGGGTATGCACACAAACTTACACCTTACATGAACAGAATATTTTCCTTGAGATGACGGTGATTTCAAAGCAATCTAGAAGCAGCTGCTTAACTTGAGTGACTCTAAGAAGTCAAAGCAGAAAACACACCAAGAGGGCCCTGCAAATCCAGCTGCACAGCTGACTGCCTGCTCACAGAGGAGCAAAGCATGGGCAAGAGGTTTGCCTAGGAAACGTCTAGATCTGACTTTGAGACCTTCACTTGGGGTTGTAGCAGCCGACCTGCAAAGTCTGAGATGCTGCTAAGATTTCAAACTTCACAACTAAAACACGGGGACCAGCATCCTGGTGGCTTAGTGCAATGTTTCTCAAAGCATGCTCCTGGCACCCTAGGACCATCTACACTTGCTTTTTCCTTAAAAACACAGATTCTTAAGCCTGGAGTCTCTGAGTCAGAATCTCTAGCGTATACATAATTGCTGTACATACTTAGATATGAAAACCCAGTTTCAGGCAAGCTTCTGCCCAATGAACTTACTGTTTATGGCAAACACCTAACTATGAGTCCTAAATAGTAGTTTCTGACTCAGTAGGTCTGGCTCCAATCTCTGGATTGATAAAATTTATAAAATATAAAATTAGGCTGGGTGGTGGTGGTGCACGCCTTTAATCCCAGCAGTTGGGAGGCAGAGCCAGGTGGAAATCCTGTCTCAAAAAATATATATATTTTTATATTGCATCCACCACTACCTCCAAGACCACATTTTGGGAGGTATCTGTGGGGACTAACTCAAGGCTATACTGCTAGCCAAAACACCTGCTCAATGATAGAACATCCAGACTTAGAATTTAGGAGACAATAGAAGGAAGGAGCTTGGTTTTGCCTCCTGTCATGTGGACCTCCATTAAAGAAGTCTTTAACTGGGATCCACACCAAATTCTCCGTTCAGGGAAACCATAAATTGTTTAAGGAAAATCTGTCTGTGGAACCATGGTCTTACTACCGTCTTTAGTTGGTAAGTGTTTCTCATACTTTACAAAGCGTACTCTCAAACTACCTTGTTTGGTCTGACCTTTATGATGCTGTGAGGTAACCTGCTTCTTAGAAACTATGATCACATTTATTATTTGGGATGAGGGATGGGTTCACATGCCAGGGCACATGTGGAGGTCAGAGAATAATGCAGGAATCAGTTGGCCTTCCACCACGTAGGTTCTAGGAGTGGAATGTAAGTCATCAAGCATGGGGACAAGTGTCTCTGCCTACTGAGCAATCTCACCAGGCAAAATTTCAGTGGTTTTTGTTTGCTTGTGTGTGAGTTCAGGCACACAGGTGCCAGGGAGCCTTTGTGGAAGTCAGAGGCAACTCGTGAGGAGTTGGTTCTCCCCTACCATCTTGTAGGATCCGGGCCAAAGTCAAGCCTTCAGGTTAGCAGCTCTACCTGCTGAGCCATCTTGCTGTCCACTCAATGTCTAATTTTTTATGTCAACTTATTGTTATATGTATTGGTGTTCTGTCATGTATGTCTGGCACCATGTGCATGCCTGATGCCCGAGGAGACAAGAAGTAGATATCAGATCCCATGGAGCTGGAGTTTCAGACTGTTGTGAGCTACCATGAGTGAGGGTCCTGGGAACTGAACCTGGGTCTTCTGGAAGAGCAGCCAGTGCTCTTAACTGTTGAGCCATCTCTCCAGCTCCCTAAATATCTTATTTTCATAGATAAGAAAACTGGAGGCACGGGGGAGCCATGTGAACTGTCCAAAGCAGGTAACTACTTGGTAGCGGAGCCTGGGTTAGAACCTAGAGTTCCGACTACCCAGTCAGGTGCGTTTCCCACTAAAGCACACCGTCTTTCTTCCTGCCTCTCAGTGAAGACACTAAAACCGGCTTTAGGTCTTCTGGTCACAGGTGGGGTAGAGCAGACTGAAGCCGAATGGTTTTGCTCACCCCAACAGCTGAGTACTGACCCCTTTGAGGATATAGTTTCACAGGGTTATCTTGTGCAGCTGATGTCCCAGTCCGATCCCTACCTTAAATACAGATACACACACATAAATACACGTACACAAACATGCATATCTACACACACACACACAGCCCCTTCTCACATGAACTCTGCATGATTCTTCCTTGGTGTCTCTTGACCTGATTCGGGTCTTCACATGTTAGGGAATGCTGGCATATTGTTACTGCTATGTGTTCACACATGAATTAGGGCCCAAAACTCACATTTTTATAAACATGTAAAATAAAAGCATTCTTTTTGTTGTTGTTGTTTTGTTTTGTTTTGTTTTTTGTTTTTCCAGATAAGGTTTCTCTGTGTCATTTTGGTGCCTGTCCTGGATGTCACTCTGCAGACCAGGCTGGCCTCAAACTCACAGAGATCCGCCTGCCTCTGCCTCCCGAGTGCTGGGATTAAAGGTGTGTGCCACCACCGCCCGGCATAAAGGCATTCTTAAAGCATGGACTACAAGTCTTCTAAGCTTGATGTAAGGTTCTGTCTGCATCCCTGTTTAATCTGGTACTATTAATTCCCTTCTATTTCCCCTTTTAATGAACTCTCCAGATTACCTAAGACTGATTTGTCTCAGAAATTTTACCCAAGAAATTTTTTTAAGGTTTAGAGTCAAGAAACCAGAGACAGAAGAAAAATCTCAGACTCCTGAAGAATGTGAGCGGTTTTGGAACCCAGGTGGGCAGCAAACTCCAGGGCCTGCCATGATCCATTCCCCTCCTGCTTCTGGGGCCTTCTTTCCACCTTTCCCAGCATGCCAAAGGAAATGCATACCCAGTTGTTCTATGCCCAAGTCTTTTTTTTTTTTTTAAGCTTCACTACCTGGCTCTTCCCCCATAGCTTCTAAGCAGCTTTTAAAATTAATTCAGATATTCAGATATGTACCTAGAATACATTCTCTAACATGATCACTCCAAGAGGTTTTAGATATCCCTCCTATATGCCCCCAGTTCATCGAAATTCCAGGTGCTAAGCTGTGGGGCATTCTGGACTGTTTATTTCTGAAGCTTCAGTAATTAGCACACGGAGCTGCTACACAGCAGGCACTGTGCTGGCTGGGAAATTAGCTGAGTCTGTAACCATCAACTTGAACCACTCTCTTGATAAGGAGTGAAAGGTGGCGGTACAGGTGAGTGCTATCATGTTAATACGCTTAATCAATGGTCTCTGCCACATTGAAAACCCGTGTGTCTGCCCAAGATCTGCCTGCCTCTTCGTGGTTGTGGGTTGGAACACACTTTTACGTACTTCAAGGCCTGGAGACACCAAGGACAGCCATCAACATGCCTCAACATTCATCGAAGCTAAAGGTGCATTGGAGTCAATACAGCCTTTGCTAAGAAAGCAAGCGAAAACGAATTCTCTTTGCAACGAACTTCGAAGCCGACACTGAGCCGGGGCAACTTGCATCCTCCCTAGATACAAAGAAAGACGGGTGGAAGCGGCTGGCTAGCACACTCGGGATTTTGCACGTTTGGACCAGGAGGT
>CABHPR010109545.1:0-34579 GCA_902168415.1 Peromyscus melanophrys
TATCTATCTATCTATCTATCTATCTATCTATCTATCTATCTATCTATTTCTATTATCTAGCTATCACTTTTCAGCTATCTATCTATTCATCCCTATGACATTTATCTCTTATTGATTAGTCTGTTTATTGTTCTATATATTATCTATTAAGTGCTTTATATGGTAAATAAAAACAAAAGAAGGAAGCATACTTAATGTAAAAATTAAGTTTGAAAGTGAAATGAAAGAAAAAATATGAAGTATCCTGAAAAGAAAGCAAGATTAAAATAGTATATTTGAGGGTATATTTTAAGGATATCATGAAGAGGCCATGACATCTTTCTTAGGAGAAAGAGCCAAGGAGAGAGCACATTTTCTTGAGAGGAAGGAAGGACATAATGGCCAGATAAACAGCAACGATACCTATCAGATGTGTCTACTCATGAAACTGTCCCGTAGCTCATTTTAATGGAGAATTCAAATTTATTATTTAAAACATCAATAATTTTAAATTTATTTATACTCTTCTGAGATATTTAAAAATATTAAGACAATTTTAAAATGAATTAAAATTTTGTAAGATAATTTCAATAATTCTATGGAATTTTTTATATTACCAACAAAATGTCCTTCTTTTCTTAGCTGATAGTTCCACCTTCTAGAAGGACTCGAACAAGATTGCTCTTTGTTCTATATCACTTAGGATGACAGGGGTACCTAACTGCAATCTTCTTTTTCCAAGCTGAACATCTTTAGTTCACTCAGTGACCCTTACAGGATGTTGTTTTCCAACCTAGTCATTATTCTGATTATTTTGTGTTTTGATTTGATAATACATTAAATTCATGATCTCAACTCTGAGTAACTATTGTCTTTGAAATGTTTACACGTTGGGTTTGCTCTTTTATTGGCAACTATTCTTGATTTTTTTTTCCAAGCCATGGAAGATAACTTATCCTAGGTTTTCTTGACCCATGTTTTCTTCTTGTGATTGTGTTTTTCTTTTGCTTTTAGAGTCTGTTTTCCTTATGATTCTCTTGGCTCATTCAATAGGAAACTATCTTGAGGTCCCTGACACTGTGCAATATCCGAACAGTGTTGGATCCTGTAATAAAACAGAGAAGCACAGTTCTAGGTGGAATATTAAATGTGGAAGACAATTAGTAACACTTAGAAATTAATAAACGAGGAGAATGAGCCATTGTTTCAAAGAACCTGAAGAAATGATTGGTTTCCTTGGAAGAACACAACCTGTTCTTTAATATAACCCAGCTAATCTGGCTGAGGCTCAAGTAACAAATTAGATATGGGTGGGAGGTGCCCAACCCATGGTCTTCAAGGTGGCATTGTTTCCCTGGGTCTTATAAAGGCTGTGCTGAAGTTCTTTCAGCATCAAGAGAGAGAGATAGAGATAGAGAGAGAGAGACACCATGGCTACCTCCCAGATGTTTCTGGTTATGCTCTCTATGGCTCTGCTGGCTCTGACCTCAGCTCAGAGGGCTGATGAAGGTAAGAGAAGAAATGGGATCGGAATTCATGGAAAAGGGTAGATTTGGGCTGCTTATTATAAGAAATTAGTTAATATCTAGAGAGTAGGCTAATAAAAGGAGAGGCATCATTTTTCACTGATGGCAAAGATATGTGTCTGAATATCTGGGTGTATATTCTAAGACAGCATCTTTACAGTGTAACATTTACTATCTGAACATGCATAGATTTTACACACTCACTCTCTGTGTGAATAGGGTGAAATAATTATAATTCACCTGGATATTTTGTTTCCTTTCCAACAAGTGCCTGAACATTTAGAAATATTGAGAATTTTTATTAAATCTTCATATTTAATAAAAGTTTGATTAATTGGTTCTTCTACTGCTTCCTAGATTTACTTGCTTCCCATGCAAAGCATTACAGTTTAGTGAAGTACAGGGCTCCAATTAGAACATTTGTTTATCAAAATATGAGAAACTTCTGAATGAAAATATATTTTAGAAAGTTAGCAAAATTTGGGTACCTCAAGATACCATCAAAACAATCTGTTGGTGAACAAAAATGACTTTTTTGTTAATATGATGAAAGAAAGTACCATTTTCCTTTAATTCCATGGTTAAATGCAAGAGGCAAAATTGGAACATTCAAAAAATAAAGCTCTGGGGTCTGGTTGGTGGAATGAGGTCTTTGTTAAGATTGGGTAAAATATATAATTTGTGATATGATGGAGGAGCTAAGAAAGAAGTCATGGAGAATAAACAGTTATGGCTTTAGAGAGTTGAACAGACTTGTGTTTGATTAAAAGGGTTTTGAATAATTTCCTGAAATAAACAATCCTTGTTTGAAAATCAAGGTTTGTGGGTAGTAAAGTCTTGCTAATGTAGACAGTGAGTCACATGGCCATGGATAGTCTGATTCTCAAGTTGTATCTTCAGGAAATCACATCACCAAGCATGTGGTGCACTGCAAAGGAAGGAATTCAGTTGGTTGCTTGATTTCCTCTTTACTCCTTGTTCAGTCCATAATGGGGAATAGTGTGCTACTTTGGGAAATGATGGTTCACTGTATTTAAACCACACATGCATTTGTTTTGTATATAATATATATCTTAATTTCACTAGCAGTCTCTTAATTATTTCCTTTTTATATTTATATTTTCTTGACTTATACAAGTACACAGTTATAATCTAGTAACTCAAACCTTAAGTTTATTATATTTTTCTTTTAAAATCCTAGATGATGAAAATTCTCTTCAAGGTAAGTCTCTATTTAAGGATATACTTCATTTTCCTTCAAAATGTGTCATACTTTGATTTTTGCTTACATTTTTGTCATTTAGAAGTTCTAAAAAAGTGGTTTAGGAAGTCTCAAAAACCAAGAGTAGAAACTCCCCAGTGTGTTAGTAGTCTTCAGTCATAGTGTTAAACATGAGCCAGCCTCTCACATCATGTCAGACACATGTCAGTGAGATAGTGTCTGAATATTAGCTGAACATATGCACACTGTTTATTTGGAAATGCTTTTCTCTAAAAAGTTCTACAGACCATGGCTAACACAAACCTCTTTCATTTACAAGGGTTTTGATGCCATTGACATACATTGTAGTTAGAGTTTCTATTGCTGATAAAATACCTTGATCAAAAGACACGTGGAGAAGAAAGGTTTATTTCACTTATGCTTCCTTGTGAGAGTCCATCACAGAGGGAAGTGAGAGCAGGATCTCAAGCAGGGCAAGAACCTAGGGGCGTGAGGCAATGCGGAGGCCAAGGAAGAGCATGGCTTACTGTCTTGCTCCTTAAGACTTGCTTAGCCTGCTTCCTTATATACCACATGACCACATGTCCAGGGGTGTACTACTCACAATGGGATGACCCCTCCCCAATCAGTCACTATTTAACAAAATGCCCTGCAAACCTGCCTGCCTATAGCAGGTTCTTATGGAGGCATTTTCTCAACTGAGGTTTATTCCTCTCAGATGACGCTAGGTTGTGTCAAGTTGACATAGCACCAGATAGTACAACATATAACTCAATTGAATAGTGAATATATTAGGTAAGTTGCTTAAATATTATGGTTATCCAATCAGTAAGTATCCCATCAAAGAAATGGCAGAATCAAATAAAATGAATTAATGAACAAGTTTGTTGTTAAAAAAAAAAAGCCCACTCCTTAGAGCCGGACCTGAAGGCACAGGCCTATATTCCTTACTGAGACGATGGAAGAGGATGGTTCACAAGTCTAATGTCTAACTGGGCTACAGAGTGTGTTCAAGTCTAGCCCAGACAATTTAGCGAGAGCCTGCTTCAAAGTGAAAAATAAAGGAGATTGGGTAAATGATAGAGCACTTGCCTATTGTTTGAGACTCTGGGTTCAATCCCATGACAGCAAACAAGGAAACAAAACCCTTGAAAGCCACATAGCTTGAGGATGCTTCCTGACTTGTTAATCTTTCCACTCAGTTTGAAATTCCATTTTAAACTTCGTTATTTGTATGTGTGTGTGTGTGTGTGTGTGTGTGTGTGTGTGTGTGTGTGTGTGTGCTGTTCTTTCTTCACAGAATCTCCTGAGGGGGGAGACTTCCATGGATCAGGTGAGATATTTCAGCTTCAATTAAGTTATTGAGTATTATTATGAATTATATCTAGCAACTTCTGAATTACTAGTCTGGTATAAAATTTGGCCAAACTTTTAGATTAAAAAAGTTATGCCTAAACTTTAAAAATTTCCTCTCTCCATTATTCTACTATTTAGTTTTTAGTTCTACATTGTAATAGGTTCAAATATTTAAAAAAAGCAGAATGACAACAATAACACCAACAAAATGTGAAAGACAAGGAAAAAGAGGAAAAAAAGCAATGTTTGCTTTGGACTCAGCTTTGTGATGTTCAGTGTGGGGTTATAGCTTTCCTCTGCCCTTTTCCCCTCACCTTGGCTGCCCTTGTGATGGCACACCTAGCTAGGGTCTCCTGAAAGACATGTTTTGATTATTTATATTATTTCCTCCAATGCTAATTCAATAAAAATTACACTTGCCCTCATCATGGCATGTCCGTTTTGTCACCACCGAGAGTTCAATAGCTAAATGGGGCATGGTTAGTATCCTCAAGGTACCCAGAATCTATTAGATAGTGAAGCTTGGGCATAACCAGGGTCACTGTTAGGAAAGTGGGCATAGAAAATTATAGAGTTCACAGCACAGGAGGAAAGGAAAGACCTCATACAAGAGATGGTATAACCCACAGCTAAATCCATGCTTGCATTACAGCCTATACGTACAGTCATTAGTCTTAGAATGTTAAAAAGCCGTACAGTTGAAGTAAATATGAAGAGCTGAAAATGTGAGTTAGCATCAGGGTGTGAAAGATATTATGAGCAGCAAATTGATTTTCTACCTACCCTTTTAGCAATAGACATGTTGTGTAACAACATCTTTATATTATGATTTCTCTCAGGCACTGAGAAATATGATAGAATATGGGTAATTTCATATGTAACATGTCAAGTTCAAGTTCTGAATAGATGGCACTATATAATAATGGCAGGTGTATCAAAAGAGAGGAGAGTAAATTGGGACAAAGAAGTAAAGTATTTTTGATTAAGTAATTATACACATTTAGACAAGATCTCCTTGAACCTTTTCTTCTTCTTCTTCTTCCTCCTCCTCCTCCTCCTCCTCCTCCTTCTCTTTTGGTTTTTTGAGACAGGGTTTCTCTGTGTAGTTTTGGTGCCTGTCCTGGATCTCGCTCTGTAGACCAGGCTGGCCTCGAACTCACAGAGATCCACCTGGCTCTGCCTCCCGAGTGCTGGGATTAAAGGCATGTGTCTCCACTACCCGGCTACCCTTTTCTTCTAAGTATTAGACTTGGTCACTACCTAATACCGTCTACCACAGTATAAGAACTTCTCACTAAATCAAGTCAATGATAGAGTCTATGATTTTCTTGTTAAGCTCATGGTGATTGTTTCTATATTTTTGATCTTTTTCTGAATGTGTGTTCTCTCTCCCAAAAAAGTTGGTAATCTCCATGCAGGGATACAAGAAATGAAGAACCAATTTGAAGAACAAGTAGGTCAGCTTGGCAAATCGGCTAAGGATCTCCTCAAAAGAGGGAAAGAGAAGCTCAACAAAGGGAAAGGCCGAGGTGGTGACAGCTTGAGAGGTCAGGATCGTCAGGGTAGAAGTCAACAAGGAAGAGGTGGCCAAGGAAGTCGTGGCCAGAGAGGCAGAAAAGGCCAGAAGGCAAAAGGTGGCAAGAGAAACCAGAAAGGTCAGTACAACAGCAGTCCTGGTGACCAATGAAAAGGAGAATCAGCTAAAGATGTCCTCCGATGATTTCCTAGAGACTAATTACACTCTATCATTCAGTAAATTTCTCTTTAAATTCCAAAGTTTTTCTCATTTATCTGAGCTTTACATCTTTTCTTTCTCTCTAACACTCTTTCCCAGATGTGTTCTTGCCAGGGTTCTCCCCACCTCACATCTACACACAGAAAGGCCCTCTTCCTTCTGACAGCAGCAAGTGTCCCTTCTGCTCTGTCAGAATTTCTCTCATCAGATTAGTTTAGTGTGTCCCCAAGTTCTCTCTCTCTTATCATCTCTCTTTCACTTTCTTCTTCCTTCTCTTCCCCTCTCCTTATCAGTTCCTATTCCCATTCTGTCTCTTAATGTATTTGTTTTGAGACAGGGCTTCACTTTGTAGCCCAGGCTGGTTGGAATTCACTGTGTAGTCTAAGCTGGTCTCACGTTCACTGATCTTCTCACCATAGCCTCCTGAGTGTTAGGGTCACAGGCACAGGCCACCACATCCAGCAATATAATGCATTTTAATGAGACTACTGGGTGGTAAAGTATCAGGCACATGCCATGTTTAGAATTATTTGACTTCTGAAGTCCATCTCTTTGTTTCAGGGAATGATGAAGAATTTTCAGAAGAGTAAACCACTTGGCCCTTTCTTTCCTCAAGTTCAAAGCATCAATAAAATCATCAGCATGAATATCTTGGCTCCTGTTTTCCTTCTAAGATTATGGTTCTCCAGTGACCAAATGATCAATACACAAGCTTTTTTCTTAGTTCAAACAAAAACTTATATTGTGAGCTTCTCTGTTTCAATGCCCAATTGTCATTTTGCCACATGTATCTTGGACCTAAGAGAGTCCCCAGGACTCTCCTGAGCAAGGGGGAAAGCCCACAACAGAGTCTTCCTTACAGTTTTCAGAAAGAATGAGCCCTACTTACATTTTGCAATTTTAGCATCCAGAAATGTAATAGAAAACATACAACACATTTGTGTTGTTGGAACAGCCTCTCCACCCCTCCAGTTTGGGAAACTTGGTTACAGGAGCTTAGAAAAGTTACATGAGGAAATTCACTTACCTGATGCTTTGCATGAATAAACATAGGAGAAACATTACATATATATCCCATTCTACCACTCAAGCTTCTGAGAGGAGGAAGGGAGAGAGGGAAGGAAGGTGAATGGGAGAGAGGGAGGAGGGGGGAGGAAGGAAAGGGAGAGATGAGAGAGAGAGAGAGAGAGAGAGAGAGAGAGAGAGAGAGAGAGAGAGAACTGACTATAGGCAAGCCTATGACAACTGGTGGGTTCAATACAGTCATTGCAGGGACTGTACTCCACCTAGATCTGCACTTTCCAGACTGCAAAAATGTGGAATGCAGGAAGCCCAGAAAGCAGAAGATAAAAATGAAGACTCCAGTGGCCTCTACCAAGGATCTAAGTCTCTTGCTTTCAGCATAAGTGTCAATGAAGAAGTTAAGGCAATTTGGAATCTGATTAGAACAGCCTACATACTGGGCTGGTTTTTTTATTATTATTATTTATGCAACACATTTTGTTGTGAGAACATTTGAAACGGACTTAGGAGAGGATGCAAGGACAAAAGTTGTCTGCTTATGTAACAAGAAGTCTGGGATCATCTACTCTGATATTTCTCAATTTTTTTGTGAAAACATTTATCTAAAGCCTAGGAAAAAGTAGAAAGTAAGTGAAAATAAAACTCAATATACTTTACAACCTCAGACATGAAAAATAATGGATCTGATTTCCTATGTAGTGAATTACTACCTAGCTGGACTGTGAAGTCTGCATAGCGAAGGTCATATCCGAACAAACCTCCTTATGTAAGACAAAGTGAGAGAACAGGCAGGATAGTCGCAAATAAACCCACTGCATCACACTTTTGTTTTGCAACAAGATCCCAGCTACTGGCTTTGCTTGTTTAAAGTTGATTAGTCTTCCAATTCTTTCTTTTGCCAAAAGTTCTAGTTTTCATTTATTTCAAGGTGTCTTTTAGTCCCCCAGAGAAACTTGCAGTTTGCTCACATTAAAACAGATTTCTTGATCAGGAGATAATATTCTTCTGTAAGCACAACTTTACAGAATCAGTGGGTTCATATGCTAGTTTGAAATGCTGACAAAGCAATGTCTGACTATACTACTTCAAAAATTGTCTCATTGTCAATACAATGAACAACAAATTCCTGTTCAGTCTGCTGTTCACAGTATCTTTCCTAGTCTGGAACTGACTTCCATTTTTGGTCTGTGTTTCTCTGTGCCCACTGGAACACCAGAATGTGTTCGTAGAATTAACTGTGCATTCCTTTGTGATTTTCCCTCCCCTCTGCAGTCCAGATCACATGACAGCTCTCTGTGAGCATATATCCCCCCACCCCAGTCACCATCCTTTGTCTTTCCTGCTTTGAGCTTTGTTAACACATTCTTTCTGAGACAGGGTCTTACCTCAGGCAGGCCTGACCTTGATATACGGCCAAGGGTGACCTTGAACTCCTGAGTTTCCTGTCTCTGTCTTTCAAGTGCAGGGACTACAGATGAGCTGTACCACGATAAAAATAAATTTAATAAAAATAAAAAATAAATTAAAAAAAGACAATGAAGACTGTTGATTTGCTTATATTTGGTTATAGAAGCTTAATTTTATCATTCTAACTAATTGACTGCCTTCCTGATCTTAGGTAGATTTATCCCATTCCCACAGAAATGACGAGCCTGGAATGAAACTCACAGTGGGTTATCTCTATATGTTTTGTCTTATGAAATGAACACATATAGTAGATCACAAAGTAGAGAGAGAGAGAGAGAGAGAGAGAGAGAGAGAGAGAGAGAGAGAGAGCACAGCTATAGCCAATGTCTGCCTAA
Organism: Peromyscus melanophrys; assembly: GCA_902168415.1. Classification (NCBI taxonomy): domain Eukaryota; kingdom Metazoa; phylum Chordata; class Mammalia; order Rodentia; family Cricetidae; genus Peromyscus; species Peromyscus melanophrys. Next base: position 8,644 of record CABHPR010109545.1, read on the forward strand.
GAAAAGAAGAATTAGACTTACTAAATACCTTACCATCTAGCCCTTGCTAGGCAAGAACTGTTTTAGAAAGAAGCCAAATACATACAAATTTCTGCTACTGAAAATGTTGGGGAACCTCCCCTATGGTGCCATGCGTTATTGGGGAAATAGGCCCTTTCTTAAGAACCTTAGTCTTATTAATAAAATAATTTAAGAAAGGACTCAGAAAAAACATGAGGACAATTTTATTAGAGTTTAAAAGAGGAATTGTACAACAGGCAAACTGTCAATCTCTGCAGCTGCCTAGAGGAAGGACATGGAGAAGAAGTGAGAAAGGTATGTTGCTTCTAAGCAGCCACATGGTAGGTGGAGAGTAGATGGCTTCATAGAAAAACAATCTAAGAAGCCCCAAGTATTAGAGAAAACACACTTAGAAAATATAACATCTCAAATATTTCCTCCTGAGGTCTTTGTACTTACTCTGTCATCATTTTTCTGATGTTATTTCTCTAGAGCATTTTATACTAATTATACTTGAAATTTTGTTCTGTGTTAACCAGGGTTCTCTAGAAGAATGAACAATTAGAATATATAACACAAAGGGAATTTATTAGTTTGGCTTCCATGATATAGCTAGGTAGTACAACAATTTCTGTCTGAACATTGGAGAGGCTCAGAACCTGGTAGCTGCTCAGTCTGTGAGTCTAGAATCCTTAACAGTTACAATATGGCATAGAAAGTTCAGAATATTTCTGAAGAGCTCCTAGTCTTGAGTTCATGTTGGAAGGCCAAAGAAACTGGTTTGTTTTGTCACTGAAGGATGGTGGTAGCTAGAATAGACGTACTTCTGAGTAGATAGAAAGGGCTGGTAGGCAAGGGCAGTGGTGCTTCTTCCTCAGACATCTTTCTATCTGGGCTGCCGGTGGAAGGTACAGCCTGTTCTGGGGAAGATCCTAACTCTCTGCCTTAGTCAGTGTTCTATTGCTGTGGAGAGACACTGTGACCCTGGCAACTCTTATAAGGGAAAGCATTTAATTGGGACTTGTTTACAGTTTAGAAGTTTAGTCCATTATCAGCTTGGCAAGAAGCATGCATGCAGGCAGATATGGTGCTGGAGAAGGAGCTGAGAGTTCTACAAGTGGCTCTGTAGGCAGCAGAAAGAAGAGAGCCTCTGGGCTTGGCTTGGGCCTTTTTATTTATTTATGTATTTTATGTATATGAGTGCTCTATCTGCATATACATCTGCATGCCAGAAGAGGGCATTGGATCCCATTAGAGGTGGCTATGAGCCACCATGTGGGTGCTGGGAATTGAACTTGACCTCTGGCAGAATATCCAGTGCTCTTAACTGCTAAGCCTTCTCTTTAACCCCCTGACTGGGGCTTTTGAAACCTCAAAGCTCACCCTCAGTGACACAGTTCCTCCAACAAGGGCATACTTCCTAATCCTTTCAAATAGTGCCACTCCCTAAGTATTTAAATATTCGATCCTATGGGGATATTCTTAGTCAAACCACCATAGCTTCTCAGTTAATCTTTCTAGGATTCTACCCTCCTAGCCCCTGTTCTCTACTTATGGCATTTCTTTTAGTTGATCCATATCCAATCAAATTTGCAACCAAGATTAATCATCACAAATTCACCCCTTGTCAACTTGATATCCACTTCAATGCCATGCTTGATTTCTAAGTGGAAGCAATAACAAGGTCATAATTCTGCCTAACCTGGCATAAATGTCCAACGTACAGCCAAGAACCTATCTTCCTTCCCTAAAATAAATGGCTAAGTCCCTTAAGAAGTGCTCAGTCACTCAAAAATTAAATTTGACAGTATAGATTTATAACTCTTATATACCAATATTATCTCAATCACTGTTCTATTACATGGTAAAGAAAGAGAAGAAAAATCTGCTTAATGTATGTGTAAACATACATGTACAAATGTACTCTTAACAAAGTATAATTGAATTTTTCTCTGTTCTGCCAGCTGGCTCTCAAATCATGACATGTAGACTTAATATTATGAGAACTCAGTCAATAGCTTAGGCTTGTTTCTAACTAGCTCATATAACTTAAATTAACCCATATCTTTTAATCTATCTTTTGCCTCATGGCTTTATTACCTTATTTTCATAGTGCCCATCCTGCTTGCTCTGCATCTGGCTGGTGACTCTGCCTTCTTCTTAGCGTTCTCTCTGCCCCCCAAATCCTGCCTAGCTATTGACCATTTAGCATTTTATTAAACTGGCCACAGTGACATATCTTCATACAGTGTAAAGGAATATTCTGTAACAAAGTATGACAGAAATATGGAAATTATAATCCTCATTTCTTTTTTTAATTAATTTATTTTTTAAATTACACTCATGATAATCATTAATTACACTCATGATATTAATCACATTTGTGGTATTCATAGATTACATTCATAGTATTCATTCAATTATATATATATTTTATATATATATATATATATATAAAATTAAAACATATATATATATGTTTTAATTTTAAATGCTGAATGTCATTTATTGAAGGGGGGAGGAGGTCTTAAATACAGGCTTACAGCACAATGGGAGGGCCCTGGAGGGCAGAAGTTCACTACTGATGTTTTACTATCTTGCTTCTAATCTGTTAACGCCCATTATTCAGGATACACAGACAAGGAACTTCTCTTAAGCATTCAGGAGGGTGGAATCTGGCAGGGAATTAGCATAGGGAGGATATCAAGGTCAAGGTGTGCAAGCAAGGCAGCAGTTACCCAAAATGGGGTCCAGGGCCCTACAGGTCCCCCTTTTATTAAAAAATGAGCTTCTGACTTGGGTTGCGTGGGATGTCAGCAGGTCACCTTACCCGTCATGGAGACGCCTGCCCAGGCCACACAGGTGCTCTGTCTTAGGTTGGTGAGTGCCCCCCAGGAATTACTGGTCTCTGAATACTCATTTTCATACAGGCTCAATCGTGTGTGAGCTGCATAGTTAATTGCTGCCAAAGATCTCAAAGTGGCACTGGGCTTGCAATCTGTGTGTTCGGTACAGAAAAGACCAACAGAGGTCCTATCTCACCCATAGCCAGTAGGCTAAAGGCAACTGAGCCATTCCCTTCCTTAGCGAGCCATACTGTACGTAGGTGTCCTTGTAAGATAGTATCCCAAAAGCAACTGGAACTTGAGTTTATAAATTTATAATTTTCAAAGCCAATCAAGATGTACATAACTACTGAATTAAATTTATCATGCCTAATAGAATGAAAGATTAACTAACTGTGGTAGCTACTTTTGTTGCCAGGGTCTCCATTGTGCTAGCTGTAGTAAGCAATTATGAAATGGTAATCCCAGAAAGAATAGCAGTGGTGGGCGCCATTGTTATAACAGCAACAGCAGCAGAAGCAATGTCAAATTCTCTTCTGGATTGTGTGGATATCCACTGGCATGGATACAACTCCAGTAACACATACTGCCAAGGCCCATTTTTCTTGACTTTAGCTGGCAGCTCTTCTGGAGAATCCAATCTCATGGTTACAGTTCCTAGGCTTACGTTAATGCTTGCCAAAGCTGGCAATATTGGGCTCTCAATCTCCATTGGCATCAGAAGGGTAGATTTTTTCATGAAGACCCATTAGGTCTCTGTCATGTTGGGCTTCAGCAGCAGCCACAGGGCACGTTCAGTGCTCAGGGATCCAAAGAGGAACCACATTGTCCTGTATAATCCTCATTTCTGTAACTAGTTACATGGCCTTAGCTGCTATTTATAACTACCTTCTTCTCCTGCTCATTTTATGCTTCTCCATCTTCATTGGTCACCTCATCAGGTTTTGTGTTTTTGTCTGGAGGGGTGACCTATCTGTCCATTACTGAAGGATCTGAGCCATTTGTCACTCTATCTGGATAGAGTATTGTAGTTTCCCATTGACCCAGTCCCAATACAATCCTTTTTCTCCTCTGAAAAACCATGAGACAAACCTCCAGTCTCTTTGTTTCTTCCAGTATTTTTATTTTCCAAACTTCCACTAGAATGATCATTTAAGCACTGTTTACAGTAGAGTGCTTTTATAGTTCCAAGTTACAAATTTTTCAACACTTCTTTTGTAAATCAGTTCCAAAGACTTAAAAACCACATGGCCAGGTTTATCACAGCAGTGACCCCACTTCTGATAACACGAAGTCCATGTTGGTCAGAGTTTTCTAGAGAGATAGAATGGGTAGATTGCATATATAGTACAAACATGGTTTATTAGTTTGGTTTATACGATAGACTGGATAGTCCAATGATATCTGCTGGCATGCTGTGAGACAGAGGACACAGTAGCTTCTCAGTCTATAAGGATGGCATTGAAGGGCTGCAGGATGCATGAGAATTTGCTCTTCTTCAGTCTAACTTTGGAAGGAAAGAAAAAAAATCTAGGTTCCAATGTTAGCAAAGGATTGAGGTAGAAGCAGCAGCAGTGGAGTAACTATCAAATTCAGATCTCTGTTTCTTTCTGCCACCAGAAGGTGTTGTTCACTCTAGGGGAGAGTCTTCCATCCTCAATTAATTAAAGGAAATACTCACCCAGACCTGTAAGAGGCATGCCAATCAGTTGATTCCAAGCCGAATCAAGTTGGCAACCAGCTCTGATTTTACTTTCTTGAGATAGATCTATCCTAATTCAGTACAAAATGATGCCTCATCTGCAGTTACTCTCAGTTGTATAATTATGATTTGTAACTGTGTCTATTTGATTATTATTTGTCTTCCATGGTATTTTCTGTGACTGTACATGACACAAGACAATGGGCTTTATCATATCGCATATGAACTTTCAGCACCTACAACAGTGTCTGGTACTTATGAATGGCTGTCTACTGAGCATGTGAGGAACAGAACCAGAAAGGAATTCAGCTGTACTTTCAGTGGTCCATTCACTGAGCTCTCATAGTGAAAGCTTGAAAACTGTCATCATTGCTATAGTAAAAGAAGTTATACAAATCTACCATTCAACTTTTTTTTGTTTATCTCTACATGATTTACAATAATTAATACACTCAGGGATTAAACCCACCTTCCTGAGTGAGGCCAATTTTATCCTAGCAAAGATGAACTTAGGCTGCTAGACATGTTAACTGAGCCCCTTACTTGTCAGGGCATTTTCGTGCCTCATAGCTTTACAAATTTTTTTGTTTGAAATTATACTATTATTACATAATTTCCCTCCTTTCTTCCCCCCTCCAACCTCTCCTATACAGCCCTCCTTGATGTCTCTCATACTTTGAAATAGGTTCTGACTATGTAGCCCAGGCTGGCTGTGAACTCCCCTTCTATCACCTCTCTCTGCCTGTCAGGTGCTGGAGTCACAGACATGAATTACCACACTGGGCTCTCTGTAGCTCAGGTCCCTCATTCCAGGCCACATTTCTTCCACTTCTTTTTGTTTCTTTTCACTTCTCACTATTTTTTTTGTCTCTTAATTGTTTTCTTTCCTTTCCTTCTTGGTCTTGCATTTCCTTTCCTTTTCTCTTATTAAGTATGTGTACCTTTTTTTGTCATCCTTTTTTTGTGGGCACACAAAACGATGGGTTTCTGTATGACATTGCTCCATGTGAAATCATGGTTCTTTGCTCATGTCATTACTCTTTGCCATTGTCCTCCACTGTCATCCTCCTCCTCCTGTTGTTCCTTCTCCTTCTTTAAGTAGTCCCATTCCTGCTTTCATGACTTGCACACACACTTTTAATATTCCAGGTTCCATGTATGAGAGGGCACGCATTATTTGTCTTTCTTTTTTTATTTTTTACCATCATTATGCTCTACTATATCACTTCCCTGTTCCTTTAGATTTCTTCACACTCCCCAAAAGTCCATTTTCTATTTTATACTATATCAATATCCACCCATCCATCAGTTTAAATCTATATTCTCCATTTCAGAGAAAACATGCAGTTTTTGTTTTTTCTAGGTCTGACTTATTTCAGGTGTCACAATGATCTCTAATTCTACTTATGTTCTCACTAATGACACAACTCCATTCTTTATGTCTGAATAAAACTCCATTATGTATACATACATTTTCTTTATCAATTCATCTGCTGATGGATGTATAGTCTTGTTGCAAATCTTAGCTACTATGAGTAGTGTTGCAATAAATATGGCAATGCAGGTATCTCTGTAGCATGCTGACATAGTATAGTTTTCAGGTATGTACCCAAGTTTAGTATAACTGATTCTATTTTCAGTATTGGAGGCCATATCCTGTCATGATGTCTTTGTAATCTCTGACTGATACAGTCTAGGTGTTCAGAGCAATGTTATAGGTGTTCTTTGTGGAAAAATTTGCTTCAATATGCAGCCAATAGAAATTACTTTTCAGAAAGTTTCAGTGTAAAACTTACTACCCTACTTTTGGAATATTTTTCATTCACTGATCTATAACCCTAAAGAATTTTTGAAGTTAATATAACATTTAATCACAATTTTATCTGAACAGTGTTTAAATTCACTGTTAATTTCCCATATATTATATATTTCTAAACCATTTATTAAGAATTGTCACCTGAGCCAGATGTGGTGGTGCACACCTTTAATCCTAGAACTGGGAAGCAGAGGCAGGCAGATCTCTGTGAGTTCAAGGCCTGTCTGGTCCTTATAGCATGTTCCAGTTCAGCCAGAATCACATGGTGAGATCCTGTCTCCAAAACAAAAATTGTCACTTTGTACTTGATTCTTCTCTAATCGTGAACAGAGTTCGATGACCTGAGAAGAAAATGCTAAATAGGGCCATAAGAATGAACTTGCTCTTTCCATAGGATGCAAACAACAGCGAGATGCTGTTACAATCATTTTGAATTTGACAGGTGGCTGGCTTTGCATTTGAAGAAGTGATTCAGAACTGACTATGAAAATGTCCTTTCCTCTTCTGGCTATTTGTTATAATTTATTCAGATTTTTTAAAAAAAATTTCAACTTTGTAGAGAGGGAGAGACAAATAGAGATAGATACATACAAAGTTGTTGTACTTGAGGTTTCCCGAGATTGAATCTTGTCTGTTTAAGGGATGTCACAACATGAAACCAGTATTCACCTAAGAATGAAAGATAATGATCTCATCTTCCTTTGTCTTAGAAAGTGAACGTTTTTCTTCAGATCTGTCCATGTTGTTAACAGTTTCTTCCCTTTAGCATAGTCTTGACTTTACAAAGCACCCTCACAGAAGCCTGTCTTAGTTTACTGTTCCCCAGGATTAGGATAAATGAATGGCTTGAGGGATAGATCAGAGCTATCAACTCACCCCAAATTACAGCTAATTCACTCTCTGGCATAAAGTAGCTGGAGGTGGCTATGAGAAAGGCCAGACAGTAGGCAACAAACAGGACAAGGAAGGAAATGACTGCTTTCATGGCTCTTATGTGAGCTGTTGTGCTGGGATCTTTGTACCCTGATGCAGTGAGCTGCATTTGCCGGGTGTGTCTCCACAGGGAGAGGATCAAGAGGAGAAATGAGACCAGGGACACAGAAAAGGGGAACAGCATGACCAGGTTGAGATTTACCTTGTCAGAAGCATGTCCAGCTTTATTTACTTTGCATCTTAAAGTAGAGTTTATTCTCTCCTTTTTCTTGACACAACGCCTGAAATCATCATTCAAATTCTCAGTGGCCGGAAGACTAAAGCACAGGGAGAGGACCAAGCACGCCAGTAGACTCCTAAGAAGTAGCTTGTCAATTCTCCACTTTATCCAGAGGAAAAGAGGATGGAAGAAGTTTGCTATCTTGAAGAAGTAGAAAATGCTGAGGCAGGTGGCAAACCAGACACTTAAATGGTTGGTGAGTGTCCAGAAGAAGTCAATGATCCTCATTTCTTTACCTCTGTTGTAGGTGTCTGGATACTGCACCAATATAATACAATCTAATAGGATTATACACTGCAGACAAATTCTGGACATGGCCAGACTTGTGAGAATTGAATCAATACAGGCAATCTTCTTACTCTTGATCCAGCCCATGAAGTTTACCAGTGCAATGAATGCATTTCCTAAGATCCCTACTGAGGCCTCCCCAACAGCTACAAACATTAAGGCAGTATCCACTTTGTATGACATTTTAAGTAGAGAAATATCCAATTAGTTCTTTGTTGACTTGATGTAGTTTAATCTCTATACTTGGCAGTTTAGAGTTTGCTGGCCTTGTCTTTACCTCTTTAAGTTGTAGTCTGTCTTGTGATGAAGACTGGAACTACACATGAAGACTGTAGGGGAGTTTACCTAAACCTCAATTAGTCTGATAAACAGCATGTTTGGTGATCCTTAGCTTGGGTATTGTGTGTTCGTTTATCTTCTCAGGAGGTCATTCTTTTCTACCACAGTTAATTTAGGCTGGGCTATTGTTTGCTAAGATGCAAATTGACCCAATTCCTTTCTATGGTCCAATGCTATTTATCTGAAGCTAAGTTTTACAAAATTGGTATTCAGTAATCATATTAGTAACCCCAACAAAGCTGCTATATTGAATAAATAAAAATGTAGGGCCCTCAACTAAATTTGAATTTCAGATAAACAATAAACATTTTTAAAAAGAATATTTTAGAACTTAGAATGTAGCAAAAGATCAAAGCTTTTAGGAAGTACTGAAGCTAAATTTAGTTGGGTGTTCTGTGTTATATTAGGTAACCTAATCCTCAAGAATTTTCTAGCAATTAGAAAATGGGTAGCAGCTGAAATATATGGAGGACTCTTATCTTGGTGGATAATCATGCTGTTTATTATTAAAGAATTTAAAATTTGGCTTCACATTGAGAAATGGACAATTTAAGGACATTTAACAAACTAACTCTCCCTATGACTTAGTCCTCCAATTCTTTAAGTTTGTTATTTGTTGTTATACAGAACAATTGAATGATGCAGTGTTTCTCTTCTCTCCTCTTTCTTTTACTTTTTTATGGAAAAAATGATACATTGTACATCATTAAATTTTAAACTTCTATTTTTTTGAAATACACTGTAAGGAAAAAGATAAGCCACAAGATCAACAAAAAACATTCTTATAAACATATATATCATAAAAGGCTTGCATCTGGAATATTAAGGAATTCTGAAAATGTAATAAATAGCAAATATCTCTATTAATTAGATAAAAGATTTAAACGACATTTCATTGTCACAGAGAGATATGAACATCATATAAGCACATGAAAAGTTACTTGCAACCATTATTAGTCTCTGTAAAAACAAATTAGCACTGTGCTGGAATCCATGGCACATCTACCAGATTGACTCAATGAATGCAAACAGGGACAAAACTACAGCAAAGCCAAGCGTCGACAAGCAGCTAAACCACAAAGCTTTCACCTGTGTCTCATTATGTGATCACTGCAACATGCTTCCTAAGAAACAGTGATGGTGGTGAGGAAGGCATTTGCTTAAAAAGCTAAACATGTGACTTAGACATCCCAATCCTGGAGTTTATCCATCAGGTGTGAAGATGTATGTCTATAAATCTGACGATATTTGAGTGGTTATGGTATATATCATAATTCTCAATCCTGAAAACAGACCAGACATCATTAATCAGTGCATAGACAAATTGTATCCATAAAATATTATTTGGCATTTAAAAGGAAGAAATGATTGAGACATCCAACATGGATCAATCTTAAAAGCACTGTCATAACTGAAAATCAGACCAAGAACTCAGTGACAGCCACAGAATGATAGTATTTACAGTTTAGTGGACTACTGAACTGTAATTATACCTACTTGTGAAAAATTCCTACGAATACTTTAACTGCTAAAATTATCTTGGGTAAATTGGTCTCTGGTCACTTAGACCAACCACAAATTCTTAGAGTAAAAGGATCTTAGGGCCAGCTATAAATTCCTATCCAGTGTGTCCCTGACCTAAAGGTTATGGGAACTGCTTGACCACTGAACTGCTGTTTCTCTGCTTCTGTAAACAATGCTTGCTTGCTGCAGATGTCCACAGCTGCCTTTCTGTATACATCACAATTGTGGTTTTTGCCTTTAAAAACATGTGCAAATTGGAGGTAGCAGCTACTTCCCACTGCTCTGCCTGGAACAGTGCTACTGGAAGTAAACAAAGACTATATGACTTATTTAGGCATCTCAGGAGTTTCTCTATTCAGGTACTCCATAAAAAAATATGTCCAGATGAACAGGTGTGCAGGGCGTAACACACTCCTCTTAGATAGACCTCACATTCATGATTTCCATCTGAGGAAGAAAAGTTAAATTTTACTTGAGACTAAACTAAGAAGACTAAAGCAGATTCACCATAATATGTTTGGAAATGGAGTAAAATTTATGAGGAACATGTGAATCTCTCAATAATTTGAACTTTGAGCCCCTTACTAAAGTTAATCACAGTTGATCTCTTGAGAAAAAAAATGTTTTAAATATGAAACAATACTCCACCGAGACTTAACAAATTGTTTTAATTGTAATTGAATTATACCAACATATATAAATTGAGTTAATTAGAACGTGCTTTTAGAATTACTGGCAAGGGAATATATTTAATACTCTTAGCAATACATGCATATGAGACAGACTATTACTTTTTCTTTTCTCCTTTTTATTGAAAATAGATTGTTTTTCTCACATAATATAATCTGGTTATGATTTTACTCTCTCTACTCCTCCCAGTTTCTCCCCACCTTCCCTCCCATCTGGATCCACTCCCTTTCTGTCTCTCATTAGAAAACAAACAGGCTCTTAAAGGATAATAATAAAATAAAGTAAGATTAAAAAACACATAGCATATCAGAATAAGACAAAACAAGCAGAAGGAAAAGATCTCTAGAGAGGGCGCAAAAGATAGAGACTCACTCATTTGCACTCTCAGGAATAAAAACACTAAACTGGAAGCCATAACATATACACAAAGGACCTGGAGCAGACCCCTGCAGGTCCACTGCATGCTGCCTCAGTCTCTGTGAGTTCATATATGCATTGATCATGCTAATCTAGAGGGCCTTGTTTTCTTGGTGTCTTCCTTCCCCTATGGCTCTTATAATTCTTTCTGTATCTTCTTCCCCAGAGTTCCCTGAGTGTTCAGGGGAGGGATTTGGTAAAGATACCACATTTAAGAATGAGTGTTCCCCACATGCCTGCCCAGAGGGTGGGCAGCAAGAAGCCAAGAACAGCCAGAGATGTACATACTCTTGGCCACCTGGAGCAGTTTGTGCTGGGTGGATGAGAAGAAGCCAGAGGTCTTGCAGCACCAAGTGGTCAGGCACCATTATGGTGAGCAAATATATGGTGGGGAATGGGAGGGAGAGAGAGGCAGAGAGAGGTTCATGTTATATATATATATATATATATATATATATATATATATAGAGAGAGAGAGAGAGAGAGAGAGAGAGAGAGAGAGAGAGAGAGAGAGGTAGAAGACTGTGAAGAACAGGCTGATGTGGGAGGCTTGCTTGCCACACAGGGATATGGTGTTGTCTGGTCCTGGGCTGCTGCCAAGGTCCCTGTCTGGAGCTGAGGCTCTACAGTAGGCAGGGTTTGTGTTGATGTACATGGCACCTAATATCATCAAGGGGCATGTAGATATCCAGCATCTGGGCCCTTATCTGGGGCCATGTTGGGTCCCAATGGCCACCTGGCAACTAGGGTGATGCCCATCTGAGTGTCCTGTGCTCCCACCCCAGGCCCATGGTGGCATATGGACTGGGCTGCTTCTGAGGAACCTGTCTGGGTCCATGGTCCTACAGCACCTGGGGTCTGTGATAATGTTCATGGCCTCTGTCACCACCAAGGGCCACACAGATGCCTGGGTTCTGGATCACCACCTGTAGCCATGCTGAAGGGACATGCTGAGGCTTGGGCCATGACAATCTGGGTGATCTGTACCGCCAGTAACCATAATGTTGACTGAGTCTGAACTGCTACCAGGGGTCATGTCTCGGTCTGTGGCACTACTGGAGCCAGGGTATGTATCAATGTCAGTGGCTGCTATTACCACTGAAGGCTGTGCAGATGCCCAGGGCATGGGCTAACACCGAGGCCATGTTGGGGCCCAAGGGTCACACAGCCACCAGGGCCATACAGATTGAGATGGACTGTGCTGCCACCTGGTGCCATAGAGACGTCTGGGCCCAGGATGCAGCCGAGGAGACGCATATCAATACAGTCCCCGGATGCAGTAGGACCATGCCAACCTCAGTAGCCTGTGTTGCGACCTATGGCCATGGTTTCACCCAGGCCCAAACTACTGTCAAGGGCCAGGTCTGGGTCCATGGTCCCACTGCAGCCAGGGACTCTGTCAATGTCCAAGGCTCTGGTTATCACCAAAGGCAAATGCCTAGGGTCCGGGCCAACATCTGAGGCCACCTCTGATGCCTGAGAGTTACGCTGTCACTGCAACCACGCAGATCAGGGTGGCCTGCAATGACACTGGAGCCATATTGATGCCAGTCCAGAGCTGGGCATGGTGGCCATTTCTGGGTCCGTGGCCCTGACACAGCTATAGTCTATGTTGAGGTTCGTGGTTCCTGTTGCCATCAGGGCCGAGAAACTGCCAGGGGTCTGAACTGCCACGTGGGGCCAGGTTGGAGCCTGGGGACCATGCTATTGCTGGGCCCATCTGGATCTGAGAGGCCTGCACAGCCACCCGAGGTCATGGTGACATCTGACCCCAAGCTGCTGCCAATGACCACGTCTGGGTCTGTGGTCCTTCAGCAGCTGGGGTCTGTGTGGATGTCTGTCGCTCTTGTTACCACTGGAGCTCATGCAAACCATGTGTTGAACCATGTGTTGAAGCACGAGGGCCCTGCTGAGCTGGTCCCACTCCTCACCAGCCCAGAGTGACCTGCCCCCCCAACAGGAGAGCTGACTCTAAACCTGCCCGGTCCTGGGATAACTGACCCTGATGATCCCTGTCTGGGAAAGATGGTCTACTCAGTAAGAGAGCTGGCCCCCACATTTGGGAAAGCATGTCCTATCCCTCATCTTGGGCCTGGGAGAGCTGGCTCTGCCCCTCACCTGAGAGGAATGGTCCCAGTGGCATAGACTGACCCACTCAGCTGTCACATAGGCACACATCCAGGGCTTGGAGCTGGCACCACAATATCTATCCCATATATGACCTGCTGGAGTGTGTGAGGGACTGATCCTGTGGAACCATAGCTGCAGGATCTCCATGACTTGGAGCAACAGCAGGATATTGGAGAGGAATGTAGGTGGGGGTCCATTATTGATGGTGTATCAAAGTCAGAGGACTTGAACTTGATCAATAACTCGTTACACAGTGAACATTTGCAAGTAAAATGGTTCGGACAAAAGGGTATAGTGCACAATATAGAGCAGCTCCCCAATGCCACTAAGATGAATGAAGAGGTGATGAAGATGTGGGAAAGATGGAGGAGTGATGTGTTTTTCCTTTTAATACTGTTTATTTTTATTTTATTTTTTCTTTTTTGGCTTTCCTTTGGGTGGGGGAGGGGGCACTATAGGAGTGAGGGGTAGAAACAGAGGGACTGGGAGATGAGTGGAGTGGGATTGGGGTGCAGGATGTGACATTCCCAAAGAAGCAAGGGATATATGTATTCATTAGTTTGATATTAAGTCATGATCATACTTGAAGATATGCATCCAAAATCAATAGAATAAAGGAAATATAAGGATGGACATATTAGAAAATGTTATGTTTTCAAAAACAATTTATATATTTTTATTTTATATGTATGATTTGTGAGCTGCCATGTGGGTGCTGGGAACTGAATCTAGGTCCTATGCAAGAGTAGCAGTTGATCTTAAACTTTGAGCCATCTCTCCAGCCCCATTTGGTTTTGGTTTTGAAACAATAGTCTTGTTATATTGCCATGAATCTGGGCTCAACTTGCCCTCTCTAGAGAAATTTATATATTAGAAAATAAGATATGCAATTAAGCCCATTCATAAAATGAATATTTTACATCATGCAGACTATGCTTCTATATGTCAGTATCTTGACTGTTCTGGCTAGTTTTAATCATCATTACACAAACCAGAGTCAACTGAGAAGAGGAAATATCAATCGATGTTTGCTGCCATCAGACTGGCTTGTGGACGTGTCTCTGCAGGTATTTTCTTGATTGCTTGATTGCTGATTTCTTGATTGGTGTAGGAAGGCCCAGACTATTGCAAGAAAATTAGTTGAACAAGTCAGGGAAGCAAGCCAATAAACAACATTCCTCCATGGCCTCTGCTTTTAGTTCCTGACTACCCATTCTTGTGCTGACTTCTCTGTGTTGGACTATGACAGGCAAGTAGGCCAAAAAAACTTTTTCCTTCTCAAGCTGCTTTTGGCCATGGTGTTTATCACAGCAATAGAAACCAAACAACATACCTGACAGATGTCTGTTATAATTCATATTTTCCCAAGTTAAAATGAGTAAGGGAGCAAAGGGATTGAGAATTGCTATAGTTTCTCCAAATACTACAACTAATTTTTACTCCAATTGTATGAGATAGTTAAAGGCCACGAAAAGAGAAGAAAGCCAGACCAGAGGTGAGTGTCTGGGGTCATACCCAGGGAGGCCTGCCCCTACGTGTGGTACATATGCACAATGGAGTACTACTCAGCAGAGAAAAACAATGACATCATGAGGTTTGCAGGCAAATGGATGGATCTAGAAAAAATCATCCTGAGTGAGGTAACCCAGACTCAGAAAGACAAACATGGTATGTACTCACTCATAGGAGGATACTAGATGTGGAGCAAGGATGACTGGACTGCTACTCACAACTCCAGGGAGGCTACCTAGAAAACAGGACCCTAAGAAAGACACAGGGATCGCCCAATGACAGAGAAATGGATGAGATCTACATGAGCAAACTGGATGTGAGTGGGGGTAATGAAGGGCAAGAGAGCTTAGGGGACTGGGAGATCCCAGCTCAATCAAGAACAGAGAGGGAGAACAAGGAAAAAGAGACCATGATAAATCAAGACCCCATGGGAATAGGAAGAAGCAAAGTGCTAGAGAGGTCCCCAGAAATCCACAAAGATACCTCCACAATAGACTACTGGCAATGGTCAAGAGAAAGCCTGAACTGACCTACTCTGGTGATCGGATGGCCAAACACCCTAACTGTCGTGCTAGAACTCTCATCCAATGACTGATGGAAGCGGATGCAGAGATCCATGGCCACACCCCAGGTGGAGCTCCGGGAGTCCAATTGGCAAGAAAGAGGAGGGATTGCATGAGCGAGAATTGTTGAGACCATGATTGGAAAAAGCACAGGGACAAATAGCCAAACTAGTGGAAACACATGAACTATGAACCAATAGCTAAGGATCCCCCAACTGGATCAGGCCCTCTGGATAAGTGAGACAGTTGATTAACTTGAACGGTTTGGGAGGCCCCCAGGCAATGGAACCAGAACCTGTCCTTAGTGCATGAGCTGGCTGTTTGGAACCTGGGGCCTATGCAGGGACACTTTGCTCAGCCTGGGCGAAGGGAGGAGGGAACTGGACCTCCCTGGATTGAATCTACCAGGCTGAGCTGAATCCCCAGGGGAATCCTTGCCCTGGAGGAGATGGAAATGGGGGGTGGGCTGCAGGGAGGGGGGGGCTGGAGGAGGGAGGACAGGGGAATCCGTGGCTGATATGTAAAATTAAATTAAATTATAAAAAAATAAAATACCTAAGTATTCCAGGTTTGGGGGGGGGGGGGGAAGAGAAGAAACACAACAAATAAACAGAGAAGGAAATGAAGTTACAATTTTCATGACAGTTATACAGCCTTCTGTCCTGGGGTCTATACAAGCTGTTGTATTGAGTTTTATCAGCTTATCATGTCCCTGTAGGGATAGGATTAAATGAAAAAAAAAAAACCAGTAGTACAATAAATTGGTTAAACAAAGCTAATGGCTAGATTTACTCCCACCCCTACCCTCCATTTTTTTTTTTACTCAAGGCATGAACATTTTGGTGATGTCTCGTAGCTGCAAGGCAATCTATTGATAGTGTAAGGCTGACCAACAGGGAAATTGCAAAGCATCTTAACAGAGCCAATGAGCTATTTCATCAATTTTCCATTTCAGCCAGAAAAATGTGGGTGAGAGAAATTGGCTACTGTGAGGAAATAAAAGTCAAGATGATAGGTGCCAAAATATATACTTTAAGTACTTGGGGACTGTACAGACACTGTAAGTGACTGCCATTACTGGATGATACGTTTCTGGGTACAAGAGTAGTATAATACTGCTCAATGCCACTGCATCAATCAGACACATTCTGGAGATAACTGGTAAGGATGCAGTCAATGCTTTGCTTCTCATTTCAGTCAATTTAGTTGATTAGTCCAGAGTTCATCCCCCAACAGCCCTAGAGTTCTCCAGTTGTTATAATAATGCAAATTTCTTTAGCGTTAAACGTGTTTTCAGACAGAATACTTGATCTCAGGTATCTCTGCGATGGACTCATTTTCAGGGGCCCAGCTAGAGTATGATAGAGTCTTCATGTTATGTATTATTTTCATCCGTTGCTATTCTTTGACAGCATTCCTGAAGTGCCCAGTTCTCTTTTGAAGGGACACTATTCATACATTCACAAAGACCAGGTCAACAGGTTGCTTGAAATCATCTGAGTTCCTTAACTTGAGTATTAATCATTATCAGATGACTACTACTCAAATATTTTATTCTGAATCTATCAGTCATCCTTCCTCTCCACTGATTGTCTCTTTTGCTCTACAGAAGCTTTTTATATTGACACAGTCCCACTTGCCTATGCTTGTTGGTCATATTTATTTTGTCCCCTAGATCAATTCTGTTGATTTTTCTCACCTGTTTTCTTCCACAAACTTCAGGACTATAATCTTACATTTGTCTCAGTGCATCTAGCTAACTTCTATATATTGCATGATAAAGCATCTAGGTTCATTCTACTGTGTGCAGATACAGTGTTTTCCTCAAACTATTTATTGAAGTCTATAATTTCTCCATTTTGTTCTTGGCACCTCTGTTGGAAATCAGTTGATAAGTCCATGGATTTATTTCTGGATTCCATTCCATTGTTCTGTGAATGTTTCTAAGACAGTGCCATGCTGTAGTGGAAATATATTGTCATGGCTGTTAATGATTGTGTTTTTGCACTGGCATCTAGAGATCTGGGTTTGGGAAAATTTTAACTCTAGGTGCTGATATCTGGTTTTGTTTTTGTTGAGTGGGTGACTTGTTCCTTGGTTTCCGTTGCCTTCTCTGGTTCTTAAGAGAGTGTGGTGGCTGTGTGTTGCCTGGCAGGGAAATCTGGGATCCTGACAGGTGTGGTCACGGAGGGTTCCCAGTGAAATGTGTTTCTAGGTATTGGAGTTTGACACTTGGGATTAGGGGTGAACTAAAAAGGGAGAGACTGAGTGGGTCCATGAGTGGGAGGAAAGCAGGGTGTGCTACCAGGATCTGCTTAGTCTTTTGGGAATGGGAGCAACGAGTGTGGAGAGGCCACAACAGGTAGTCTGCTATAGGCCTGAGGATGAGATTGAGTATGGAGCAGAGGAGGGAGAGTGAATACTGAAGCTAGCTTACCTGCTTAGCTGACCTTGTTCTCCAGCAGACAGCTGGCCGGTTTCCAGGGAATGCCTTCTGGAGTTGGGGCTGGGTTATTGCAATGAGTAAGGGGAAAGGAGTTTGGAGAGGAAGATTTGTGTCATCTACTGGAGATGAGGGCAGAGAAGAATGGAGAACACAGCAGGTGGTCTGTTACAGAAGTGGGGATGGGACTGGGGGATAGGATTTGGAGGATAAGAGGGAGAGATGAAGATATCAAGTTAAGGCCAGAGTACCTTTATTTTCTTGAAAACTTTCATATAACTGTTAAAATTGTGCCATAATTACAATAAGCAGTGGTTATCATAGCATATGTTTCTATGAAAAAGTTTAAGTGTGGGTACATTTTAAGCCTATTATAGGTGATTCAAGCCTCTAATCTTATTTATTAATCCAAGAATTATTTCATTTACATATGCCTCAGTATTCTTAGTATATTATGCTTGGTAATGGGCATCAGCTTAGGATAAGTCTATGAATTATGACTGTATTTCTTCATGATTTGATTTCATTATTTATTCATCTCATGTTCAATACCTGTTAATGTTATGTCTTTTATGCAAATTTTCCCATCTTTTTAATTACCTTTATTTATATGCTGTGAAGCTATCAGAATTGAATGAGTTGCATATTTTAGACTAGATGTTTGCATGTCTTCTTTCATGATACAAAGGCTCCTTTTCTCTGTTTTTTATTTTTATTTTTTCTAGGCACAGGTTGGATTCTCTAAATAGAATTGCTTTAAATCGTGATTTGTATATCCTAGCCTTCTCCATTACTCATAACCAAACCAGATGTATAAGAGTTGTGCTAATCTGTTCTACATATCTTAGTTCTTACTGTCAGTGTTGCAAATAAATAATATAGTGTTTGCATTTTAGTATGTGTTTCTCACATTCAAGGAGAGTGAGTGAGTGAGTGAGTGTGTGGTATATTGTGTATGTTGTCACAGAGTCTTGTTATACCCCAGGATGGCCTTGAAATCAACCCTAAATTATGGGATTGTATGCATGAACTACCACACCTGGCTGAGTATCCATTTTGACAACTACTTTCTGAGGTTGTAGATGTAATGTCCATTTATAACTTGCCTTTGGCAGCTTTTATGTTTATTTTAGAGTCAGTACATTATATATACATCCTGGTGTTATTTCTAGTTTTCTTTTCCTCTTTAGTTTGTTCTGGTTTCTAGGTAAGATAAAGGACTGACTTAAAGTGTTAGTGTAAATTGTACAAGTATTCACTTTGCCTAAGAAACAAATAGGAACAAAAGCAATATGATAGTCTAGCACCTGGACAAAGAGAGATTAAAGTACATTGAGAAAGCACATGTAAATAAAGTTTAATACTAGCAACATAATATTTTCATTTACATGTTTATAAAAAGAAAAAAGAGAGACATAATTTTAAAAGGAAGTAGAGAAAGGTAAACAGTGAGTTGTGGGAGTTCCTGGTGAGGTAAAGTCAGGGAGTTCTGGTTGAGAGATAGGGTTTTCTGATTTTTGCTTTGTACTTAAGGGTAGTCTCAGCACAAGAAAAATATCAGTATTAATCTTGTTCAGCCCTCAAAGCTATTACCACCTAGTTTGTGTTGTAACTCTTTCAAATCCAATTATTCTGTCAACCCAGATGTTCCAGGATAGTGGAATACATGGCAAAACCAGTGAATTATATGAGCGTGAGATTATAGATCAGATCCACCTTTTTCTTTCTCACTATGAAGTAACTGAATAGAATGCTGTGATGGTATATCCAGTGTACTTAATCTGCAACCAGGTCATTGACTGATGGGGAATGATGTCATATTGGGGCTCAGTGTTCATTTTTACTGCTGGCATATTTGGTAATCAATAGCAGTTATAGCCAGGCCATCCTCCATGAGAGGAAATCCATGCTTTTGAGTCCATCCACGACCACCATCCCTGACATCATGGCCACTTTGTTAATGGGCTCACTGGGCAATGACAGAGAAGCATAGCTCCCACCTCTCATCAAAGAAGCTCCTTTTGCAGCAGATGGAGACCATTATAGAAAACCACAAATGGTCACAATACAGAAACCAATTCTCTGTGGTTGGCCTGCCCTAAATCAATATGTTAATAACATGTAAAGCTCAGGGAACATAGCAAAAGAGGGGATGAAAAGATTGTTAAGAGCCAGAGAACCAGGATGTCCACTGTGAGATAGTGTGCTTTATGTATGGCAGAATGGCTGAATCAATGAAATCTTAAAAATACAGTCACCAAAACAAGACCTGTACAATGATGACACAGAGCAAGTAGGAAGTAGTCTGGAACAAACTGACACAGGAGACCACTTCCTAAATATAACACCAGTAGCACAGACACTGAGAGAAACAATTAATAAATGGGACCTCTTGAAACTGAGAAGCTTTTTTAGGGCAAAGGACACAGCCAATAAGACAAAAAGACAGCCTACACAATGAGAAAAGATCTTCACCAACCCCACATCTGACAGAGGGCTGATATCCAGAATATATAAATAACTCAATAAACTAAACATCAAAATACCCAACAGTCCAATTAAAAAATGAGCTATAGAGCTAAATAGAGAATTCTCAAGTGAAGAAGCTCAAATGGCCTAAAGACAATTAAGGAATTGCTCAACATCCTTAATCATCAGGGAAATGCAAATCAAAATGATTCTGAGATACCATCTTACACCCATCAGAATGGCTAAGATCAAAAACACTGAAGACAGCTTATGTTGGAGAGGATGTGGAGCAAGTGGAACTCTCTCCACTGTTGGTGGGAATGCAAGCTTGTACAAGCACTTTGGAAATCAATATGGCGCTTTCTTAGAAAATTGGGAATCAACCTCCCTCAAGATCCATCTATACCACTCTTGGGCATATACCCAAGGAATGCTCAATTATACCACAAGGGCACATGCTCAGCTATGTTCATAGCAGCATTGTTTGTAATAGCCAGAACCTGGATACAACCTAGATGCCCTTCAACTGAAGAATGGATAAACAAAATGTGGTACATGTACACAATGGAGTATATACATATACTCAGCTGAGAAAAACAATGATATCATGAGGTTTGCAGGCAAATGGATGGAACTAGAAAAAAATCATCCTGAGTGAGGTAACCCAGACTCAGAAAGACCAACATGGGAAGATATCTCCGTGGCTAGAATGCTTGCTATGCAAACGTGATGATGTGACTTTGCATCCATAGCACCCAGGTGAAGGCTAGATGCAGTGGCATGTGTCTGTAGACCCAACATTTGAGGAGACAGAGAGGTTCCCATGGGAGCACTGATCAAACAGTGAGACTGAGGAATACTATTAGACCATGGGCTTGTTGCTTTAAGATCAGGCCTGCCTCTCTGTGGGGCCTGTTCCCCCAGACAAAGAATTGTCAAGCCCCCTGCTTTTCTTTTCCCCACATCCTGAGGATGCAGCAGGCACTAGTAAACAGATGTGCTTCTTTGTCTTAGCTGATGCCTCACTTAAAATTGGCTTTGAGCTATGGCCAAGATCCCCACACCTCAGGAAGAGTTATCAAAGCAAGATTCCCCAACCCCCCATACATTACACTCTATCTGCCAGAGGCCATGATGCCAGAAGTCCTGTTAAAGGAGCAGCAGGTGGTGATTGAGGTTGAGGGTGTCGGCCCACCAGGGGGAAATCCCCTGATGGATAATCTCGGTTAGGCAAGGCCCTCCCAACCCCCCGAGACCCACAGACCCCGGAATGTCTTTTGCTTCTGCTGTCCCTTTGCATGCTCAGTGTTGCTATCTCTCTGTGATATCTGGCATGGTTGAATTGGGTGTGTGGAAGTTCCCGACTGCCTTTAAGGAAATGTTTATCTCTTTGGAAATATCCTGTGCTTCTGGGCAAGTTTACCTCAAAAAAAAAAAAAAAAAAAAAAAAAAAAAAGAAAAAAAAAAAAAAAAAAGATGACTTCCTCCATAACCTGGGCCTTCTAGCTGATAATAATATATAGAGCTTTGATGAATAAAAGTACACACAAAGACATGCTTTTCGGCTAAGACCTTTGAGCTCCATCTTAGAAACTGCTTTAGGTAACGGCTCAGCTTAATTGTTAAAGGAGAACAATTGAATTCTCCAGGAGCCAGGCTGGCCTGAATTCTCTTAATGTTTAGTAGATGCAGACACAGGTGTCCTTGTACCCATTCTTGCCCTCAATTCTCCTGACATAAGAAACTAGTGATAGATGGGTATACACACTGAAGATCTGAAGTATAGCTGACTGATTGCCTTTTATGTGCATAGTTTAGGTTCGTGATTCCTTTAGGAGTCCTTGTAAGATTAACTTTCTAGATAGACAGCAGAATGATTGATTCCTTCTTTGTAGCTATGGTATACACCTTGCCAGCAAGCAAGGGAGTTGTCTGTGAAGAGATGCTTTCTGTCTGCTTATGCTTTGTTGACCTGCAATAAGTTACTTAGAAGTAAGTGTATATGGGATAGTGGGATGACTTTATTCTTAACCATGTAAGGGAGGTGAAGAATATGTTACCTGCACTCTGTAGGAATTTAGCAAAATTACTGTATGAGATAGAGACTAGAATAAATAGACACTTCTTAAAAGTACTTTGACCCTGAAGAATCCATGTGGAGAACAACGGTTGTTTTACTGAGGTGGGCCTTGTGGCTATCCCATGACCTTGATCACAGGACACCCCAGGCACATTTGGGGCTCTTGTATTATTTGTGTATTGAGCACAATGCTTAATGAAAGACTAGAGTCTTGGAGGCATGTGATGCTCCCCTTCAGTAAGACATGAAGATTAAGGTTGGGGACCTTGGAATGAGGAAATACTTTGTGTAACAATTGATTAATACATTTTTGTACATCTGTGAGCATGCAGCTAGCTCCAGCCCAGAGAATCCATCAGAAGAGGCTGATGAATAATGAAGGAAACCATCAAGAGAATGTGTGTCTTTTTTATAACCCTCCCAGATAGAAAAGGTCTTAGCTTTACCAGCACCGTGGCTTGCCTCTGAACCCTGAGCTGTCTAGAGTCTGGCTCCTGAGGTAGCAATATCTATCTCTCTGTCTTACATGCTCCTATTCTCTCTTTCTCTCCTCTCTCTCCCATCATCTCTCCTTCTCTCCCTTCCCTTCTCTTCAGGTCTTTCTGTAATACTGTCCACAGCAGGTATCTCTTTTACAATTTCACCTTAAGCCAACTTTCTTAATGTTTGTGTAATGTGTTCTCACCTCATAGCCCTGTCATGCTGCCTTCGGCATGATGTACTATCTTCCATGATGCTTTCCCACTTCATGGCTTGATGATCTTCTCTTTGGTCACATATCCCTCTTGTTCCTAACAAATCTCATTTCCTGAGGGGGCATTTTTGTGTAATCTCCTTTCTAGAGTCTAACCACCACCCTTTTATAAACAGAGAGTGATTAAGAAAGACATCTGATATTGACTTCTGGCCTCCACATGTATGGATGGGTACACTCTGCTCACCCCCCATATTGGTGCACACACATATGTTGAATAAATATTCAGAAATATGAGTAGATGCCATAGCTTCCAGGAAATATATCTATCTATCCTCAGAGGTTAAAAGTGTGGGAAACACAAATTTTGATAGAAAATGAATGTTAAAATAGTTATTCCAAAGACCATTGGCAATTGCCTTGAAGCAACTGTTTTGATATTTAAAGAATATGCACTTATAGAATGAGTCATCTGACTAGGTAAGTCCAGGACTAGAAGTAAGGCAGTACCTTACTGAGAAAATTGTATACAAGCAGCAAGTGGTTCAACTATGGCATTCAGTGGAAGAAGGGATGTACAGAGTCCAAGTTCAGAGTTTTTTTTTTTGTTTTTTTTTTTGCTTTTCAAGACAGGGTTTCTCTGTGAAGCAGTCCTAGCTGTCCTGGAACTCACTCTGTAGACCAGGATGGCCTCTAACTCACAGAGATCTGCCTGCCTCTGCCTCCCAAGGGCTGGGATTAAAGGTGTGTGCCACCATTATCCAGCTTCAAAGACTTTCTCATAAAAGCCTTGTCTGCATGTATACTTGGAACTAGAATTTGTACTGTCTATGTTGCCTAATATTTAATAAGCTAAAAACTTATTTTTAAGGAAGTCCAAGTCTGGTATAGTCCATGCCACCCTTCATTAGCAAAATCAAGTCTTTGCTGGTAGAGAAGATTATGAGTCCAACTTCAAAGGACTCTCAAGGTAAAGGTCTAATTAAGCTGTTAAAGATAGAATCACAAAATCCATCAGGACTAAATCATCCAACTTGAAAATGAGGACAAATTAGAAAATAATAAGAAAGTAAGGCATGGCACCTGCCATTGCAGCAGATGTCATGGTCTGCACTTTCACAGACAGTGAGCCCACTTGAACTGGGCTTCTCTTGACTTATTAAGAAAAGCTAATGTCACTGATTTTTTTCATAGATTTTAACTTCTATCATAGTTTTTCATGGTACATGAGTTATTGGATAGAAAATACAATAATTTATAGGTGAGCAAATAAGAAAATAATATATAATGTTACCATCCACACATTAGGGAACTATCCATTTGGTTCAAATATAAATGTAAAGAAAATATCCTTCTAAGCAACATACCTATTGCCTGTTATCAATATATGTATGTATGCATGTATTTAGCATCTATCTATCTATCTATCTATCTATCTATCTATCTATCTATCTATCATCTATCTATGTGAGAATCTTTGAAAATGCTGACTGGCAGAAAAATGATCCACAAAAGGCAAGAAGGAGATCAGTTCAGCAAGATTTAGTCTGTGCTGGTTCAAACTTCTAGAGTCTGATACAAGGCTAGTTATTTTAGCCATATTTAAGTGCAGCACAGTTTTAGAAAAATGTTTCCTGACAACAATTAACTCAATCCTATTTGTACAACAAAACTTAAGATAGG
Organism: Peromyscus melanophrys; assembly: GCA_902168415.1. Classification (NCBI taxonomy): domain Eukaryota; kingdom Metazoa; phylum Chordata; class Mammalia; order Rodentia; family Cricetidae; genus Peromyscus; species Peromyscus melanophrys. The sequence continues at coordinate 33,053 of CABHPR010109545.1, forward strand.
TTTACACTGAAATTCTTTACAAAGTTCTTCCATAAAGATGGTACTGTTGACCCAGAAACAATACTCAAGATAAGGGTCTATAGAGAATGACTAAGGTAAACATAATAGCCTGTGGGAGTTAGGATTGCCCTGGCCCTAAAATAACACAGAAGTTTCTTAAGGTGTTGTGAAGTGTAAGATGAATTGCTAAATGGTCTTATTAATAAAAAACCTGGAGCCAGATATTGGGGTGAAAGACGAGAGATCAGAGGAACAGAACAAGCCACATCCACAAGTTCTTACCCTAGGAAATCTGAAGCCCAAAGAGAGAGACCTACTTCCTGTATCCCCACATCTATATGCCTTTCTATCCCTGCTCTCTCACTTCCTCTCTCTACTCAGCTACATCACTTCCTGTCTGTCTGTACAGACCTCCAGATCTCCATGGTTAGTACTGGGATTAAAGGCGTGTGCCACCATGCCTGGCTCTGTTCGCAGTGTGGCCTTGAACTCACAGAGATCTGGATGGATCTCTGCCTCCCAAATGCTAGGATTAAAGGCATGTGCTATCATTGCCTGACTTCTATGTTTAGTATAGTGGCTGGCTTTTTCCTCAGATCTTCAGATAAGCTTTATTGAGGTGCACAAATAAATTATCACCACAGTAAAGTAACAATGATTTTGTTCATAAGGATGAGTTCTATGAACTGAGAAGCCATGCTTAAGATCTATGTGGAAAAAGTCTGGGACAAAAAACATAAAAGTCTGGAGAATTTGGGTGAAGCCTGGGCCTACAGATATCAAAAGATCACCAGATTGTAAACTATATCCGTTCTCAACATTCTAGGTGGAAAACAGATAAACATCCCCTTCCTTAGAAGAGATGAGCATGTGTGTTTAACTTTCCTCATTTTCCTAGTGCTTATCTGTGTGCACAAGGACCTCATACCCTCTACATATTTATATGTCTCTTGTTTGTCTGTCTGCCTGCTTGTCTCAGTTAACGTTTCTATTGCTGCAATGAAACACTATGACCCAAAGTAACTTGGGGAGTAAGGGTTTATTTCACCCACAGTTCCATATAATAGTTCATCATCAAAAGCAGTGAGGGGAGGAACCTGGATGCAGGAGCTAATGCAGGGACCACGGAGGAGTGCTATCTATTGGCTTGCTCCTCATGGCTTGCTCAGCCTGCTTTCTTTTAGAACCCAGGATCATCAGCCTAGGGATGGCATCACCCACAATGGGCTGGGCCCTCTCACATCAATCACTAAGTAAGAAAATGCCCTACAGGTTTGCCTACAATCTGATCTTATGGAGACATTTTCTTATTTGAGGTTCCCTCTTCTCAGATGACTTTAGTCTGGTCAAAGAGACATAAAACTATCTAGCACACTATCTGTCTGTCTATTTATCTATCTATCTTTCATATATCTATCATCTATCTATCTATCTATCTATCTATCTATCATCTATCTATCATCTTTCTTTTCTTTCTTTCTTTCTTTCTTTCTTTCTTTCTTTCTTTCTTTCTTTCTTTCTTTCTTT
>CABHPR010109546.1:0-23893 GCA_902168415.1 Peromyscus melanophrys
TGTGTGTGTGTGTGTGTGTGTGTGTGTGTGTGTGATGCCCTTGTCTGCCTTAGTCAGGGCAGACTTTATGGCTATAGTCTAGAGGGTGATGCTTGTGGAATCACAGAGCCGTTGGTAAACTGTCCAAAGTCTGGGAAACCTCTTTTCTATCCACATTTACATAAACGAACCTACCCTATCTCCCTTCTCCTCAGGAAAGCCCCTTAGATTCTTCCAGTGACCACCTGTACCTCATTGCTCACTGGATAAAGATCTCAAAAGGTGAGTCTTCATCGGTTATTACAACTTGTTCTTCTTCTGTTCATTCCTGGGAGTCTGTCTCAAATGCCAACAGCGATAGTCTAGCCAGCCCCTGTGACTCTCAGGGTAGCCTTTGGGTCTAGCCATCTCCTGTTTGTTTCATCGTGATGCGTTGCTTCCACAGTGCCTCAGTATCACTCTCATTTTTCTGTAACAGTCTTCACTGTTTCCTTTCTGTTCTTCTGCAGCTTACACTGACATTTCCCCCAGGGTTCCTGTTCTCTCTCCTCCTTTTACTTGGGGCTTCTTCCTTTTGTCACTTTTGAACTCTGGGAATCCGATCCTCAGGCCTGCCTCTCCAGTCACTGCCTTTCTCCTTGGCCTCAGCACCGGCTGCATCCATCTTCATCTATGACTACAGTTGCCTCAAACTTAACACATCATTTCTTGCCTTTCTCCATAGATATCATCTTCTCAGACTTCTCAGTTAATGGAATTGTTTTCTTACAGGTGGCCCGGGCTATGGCCCCTAATGATATCTTGACTTCAACCTTCCTTATGAATCAGTTTCCCTGTTCCATCTTTCTCTGATTTCACCACCATCATTCCTCATATGTGTTTCATTTCCACAAGAGGTTGGTAGGAATCAACATTGTAGGCTTTAAGAGGCACATTCTTTGTTACCACAATCAAACACCGTCCCAAAAGCATGAAAGCAGCCACAGACAGTATGGAATTGAGGAAGCCTGTTTGTGAGTCAATAAAACCTTATACAATTGATCTTCTGGTCTGAACTAGCCTGTGGCTCACAGTTTTCCATCCTGTCCTTCAGGCTATTGTTATTTCTATCTGGCTAATTTTATCAGTCCAGGAACCCATCTCCCACTTCAGATCTTACTTTCTTCTAACCAATTCTTCTCATCTCTATGTTCAAGACACAGATTTGTTAGGTAACATGTCTTCTTAAAATACAAGCCCGAGGGGCCGGAGAGATGGCTCAGAGGTTAAGAGTACCGACTGCTCTTCCAGAGGTCCTGAGTTCAAATCCCAGCACCCACATGGTGGCTCACAACCATCTGTAATGAGATCTGGCGCCCTCTTTCGTATACATAATAAATAAATCTTTAAAAAATATATAAATTAAAAAAAATACAAGCCTGAGTATATGCATATAAATGTATCATCTTTGAACATGTCACCTAATCATGCTTGCCATCTCCTCTAACTATGTCCTCTAGCTCCCTGTGCTCTTCTCTGCACGTAGTCTTTATGCCCATCAATCCAAAAGGCACACCCTGTAGGCATTTCTTCTATGAAGACCTTCATGTGTCCATTTCCAACTCAGAACCCTTTTCCCTCTAGTACAGGCTTAAGTACTAGCAGCTCTCTCCTGGTGTCCTCTGTAATTAGGATCTGCCCCACACTGCAGCTGGGGCTGCCTTCTCCTGTCTCCCTCTTTAAATCAGGGCTCATTAGAAGGCAGAAAGTGACTTTCTTCAAAGTATCTTTTATTCCTCAACATATCACTCTGTTCGAGTAAATGAGTCACCTTATTTATAGAGTCTCTAATTGTAGTTGCAAAATAAGCCCATATATAATTTATAAACCCCAAAGCCCTGCAATCTGGAGCCTCTGCTCACAGATGTCCCTGGGACTCGTCCCTTCAGCCTCAGTTTCCTCTTGACACTCATTTATATAGCATGTTCACTGAGTCTGTGGCTTTTTAAAAATTAAATTATTGTGTAAAAACATGGAAAAGGTGTCGAAGCCCAATAAGATGAAGTCATGTTAAAAAAAAAAAAAAGGAAAAAAAATTTATAAAAGAAAACTGTAGGAGAATGAACTGTTGTGTAGGGCTTGGGTTGAATCTGTTAGTAGATGTGAGTCTAAGAAATGGACCAGGCCAACTGTAGAGTGTGATGCCAACGCAATTAGCCATAAGAAATAGAAAAATATTTGAAAGGTGTGTCTGGCTTGAGCCTTTTACAGTAAGGGAATCATGTGTAGCTATTAAAGTTTAAACAATCAAATTCTAATAAAATTTAAAAGTTAACCCCTCAGCTCCACTAGCCATGCGTTTCAAGTACTTGGTAGCTATGTGTAGCTAGTGGCTGCCATATTGCACAGTGCTGACTTAGAACAATCCCATTGTCCCTAAGAATTAATTGCATAGTGTCACTCTGTGGTCCTCAAAGTAAAGTGCCTGGTAGCACAGAGCTGATTCCAGAAATGGAGGGGAATTCCTCGACAAGGTAAAGCGCATATATTCTGATGGGAATCTTTGGTCAAACATTACAGATGGTCTCACAGAGTGGAGGTCTGTTAGGATTGGACTATGTAAGTGGAGCTTGCCAGACCTGAGTAAATTGGCCCTGGATCTCTATAATGCCAGAGATTTGTGAGACAAAGTGTTTGCACACATTTCCAAAATGTCAAACGGAATAAAGAAGACTAAATATATAAAGCTGTTGGGGGATGTCATAATGGCAAATACTGTTTGGTAAGACTCCTATTTTAGTGAACCATGTAAGGAACAGTATCAGTGTAACCCCCATCCAGTGGGTGTGGGTGTGTTTATGTACACAGATTGGAAGCGATTGCTTTTCAAAAACACATTAGTAAAATAATGCAAAGTGAAAGGTTTCTGTACCCCCAAATTAAGTCTCTCCGCCAACTTGCAGTATGCCAAATCAAGCTAAATTAAAAATAAAAGACCAAGTTTATTGAACAAAATGTTCCCGGGTGACCTTTCGGCCCCCAGAGATAATATGGGGAGAGGAGACCAGGAAAAATCACGTGGTCTCTCTCTCTAGAAGGCAGTTTAAATACCCTGTAGGCGTGGTCTTGAGCAGCTCCTTGGAACAAACGCCATTTGGGGGCGGGGTTTGAAATGGAGAGGAGTGCGACTGAAGGGGAGCTTCCAACTGAACACAAAGTTTGTCTGTCTAGTTTAAACAACAACAACATAAGATAGACACCTGCTTCTTCATTCAGGGCTGTACCTGAGATAGACATCCACTTCCTTGTGCTGGGCTGTACCTGAGAACATAAGCTAGGTGCCTCACTCCATCTGAGACTGTGGATGCAAGAGAGGGAGGCAAGAGCAGAGAGCGCGAGGTTGGAGTCCCTCCCCCACGCAGCACAGCAGGCTCCCCTCCACTCGGCAGAAACAAAAGACTTATTACATTTTGAAAGAAGAGAATAATGCTTGTCTTATTCACATATTAATATGATTTATTTAAAAACCCTGATCCCAGAGCCTCAGAGTGACTTATAATTCTCTGTTTATCTCTTGGAAGGCTGACAACGGCTGTTCAGATTTCTCCCTCCAGCCTTCTGAATGACCGTTTTTGGAGCTTAGCGCTTACTACAGTCACTACCCTATACATTACATAGAAACGTGGGAGCCTTGATTGCTGACTTAGGCCAATTTAATTAAAAATGGAAAGAAAAAGCCCCCAGCTTAATGAAAATTCTTATGGATGGCCACCCAAATTCGCTGGAACCCCGAAAACTTGATTAGTCACTTTGAAAAATAGCATTGATTACTTATAATTATCAAAAGAAGTTCAGTTTAAAAATTCTTTCCCCAGGTTAAACAGCAAATCAGTCCTGACTGAAATAGATACTTCTTCTAAATTATCAACATTTCCATGGGCAAGAACTTTTTACTTCAATGTGTGTAGATATTAACTGAAATTTTGTAAGTAATTTTCTCAAAGGCCTTTGGATGGATGAGCCATCCCCCAATTCTTCCACCCTTGGCTTTTTACATACACATTTCTTTTTTTAAAATGTGGTAGTCAGCAAAGTTTCCTTTCAGAACATTCCATTTTCATCTGCCCGGTTGGCTTGCTCCATGAGGTACCATAACTGTGAGTAGGGCCCAGCAGCAAGTCATGTCAATCCTCAAGTCACGGGGCCTGAAGAGTTGGACTCCAGAATTGCATTCCCAGCAGCCTTGAGGAGAAGGTCTGTGACTACCAAATTCAGCCAGTCTGGACTTGAGCTTGTTGTTTCCTTCCTGCCTGAAAGCCTACATCCTCTGGCTGTGATCCCTATCTGGAGATGGCTTAGGTATTTTCTTCCTTTTGTAAGCCAGAAGTTCTTGAAGATTTCATCAGCTCCAACATTAGAATGTTATCAGTTCCTCCTCAGAAATGCCTATTCAATCTCAGCCTCCCCTGCAGGGCCTGGGGGGGGGGGGGGCTAACCTTCCTTAAACTCATGCAGCCAAGGCCCCTTTGTGTCCCAGCTCCTCCTCTGGGCTCCCTCTGGGTAATCTTCCTGGAAAACAGACAAGTTACTGATATCCTTCTTTGTGATTCTTGCCTGTAGCAGGGGTTCTCAACCTGTGAGTTGTGACCCCTTTGGGTCTAAATGTCCCTTTCACAGGGGTCAGCTAAGACTACCAGAAAACACAGATATTTACAATTCATTACAGTAGCAAAATTACAGCTATGAGAGAGCAATGAAAATTATCTTATGGTTGAGGTCACCAGGACATGAGGAACTATACTAAAGGGACACAGCATTAGGAAGGTTGGGGAACACTGTGTGTTGTACAGTCTTTCTCCTCTCTAAGAAAGGCAGATCCCCGTCCCCAGCCCTGGTGGGAGACCCCTCAGAGGTGGTGTTTCGGCCCTGCAGGATTTCCCTCCAGCTTCTTGGAAAGAAAGATCCTTTCTGGATAGCCTCCTTTGTTCAGATCTTTGCTCCACAGAAAAACACCTTTCCATGCATCAGTACCAGGTCATTTGCAATGACTCTGAAGATGCAGTTGGCTTGTTGGTGCCTCCTATTTCCATTTCTTACAGCTCTTTGATACTGTATCATTCTCTACCAATGTGTGTGGCATTCATTAGAGCTCTTCTTGTGAATGTTTCCTGACCTTCCTCAATCTCCTTATAAGGTAGAGCTCTTGGTCTCCTGTGGTGGAATGGGGCCAACGATTTGAGAGGAGAAGGGATGAGCATCATTTCTAGGGTGGAACACTTTTGTCTCAGCAAGACTGTAGAAACCCCATTGTTTCACAAAGTCAGGATAGGATTTGGCTTTTGTTGAATGTATACATACAGCACTGAGGTATTTATTATCAGCGAGATAAAGAGAAAGCCATGAATAAAAGCACAGTGTTTCCATGTCTGTTAGAAATAATGGCCACTTGGAGAATGTTTTCATGGGATTCAAAGCTGCTCTCTTTGATAACAATTTTCATTAGGTCTGTGATGTTTGGTATCCTGGCTGTGGACCTTGCATTTCAAGGAGAGGAATGTTTGCTAAAGAAATAGTGTTTGAATGACCTGCATGGCTGATAAAGCCCTGCCTGCTTGGATAATTGGTCCTAACAGCATTTGCACTTGTAAGAAACAACACTGGATACTCTGAGTATTGGCCGAGTCAGGCAAACCCTTACATGGTCTGGAAGGCTGTGAAGTCCCTGTAGACTGCCCTCCATCCCGAGCCCCCGGAAGTTAAGGGATTAGCTGTCTTGAAGCAAATCCTAGGTCCAGCATCGGAACTACCCTTGTGTCAGCTTTGCCAGTCTTTGTGAGTGACTAGACCTCAGTCCCAGGTGACACACAAGCCGGTCATTCTCACTTGGGGCTGCTTCCCATCTCCCTGCAGAGACCAGCCCTGGGAAATGGTGATGAATGGAGAGAAGAAAGAACCTTTGGAGGCTTATCTAGCTGGGGAGGGCTTCAAAGAGACCTTTGAAGAAGCCAGAGAAAAGTAAAATATGGTTCAATCAACCAAGATAAGAAATCAGTGAGCGAAGTGGACCCTTTGCGAAGGGAAAGCACGGATCCAAGGGATGGATTCCTGGAAAGAGTCATGGTTTTTATTGTGTTTCAATTGAGCACATGGCAGCTGTGATTCTCCGTAAGTATAATCCAGGCAAGGGACTCCAAAGCTTTCAGTTCCCACGGAGCCTCTCTCAATATGACCTTCCTCTAAGGGCAGAAGCACACTTAAAGGAAGAGAATCCTGCCTTGGCACCAGAGCCACCTAGCTGATGAGCTACCCAGAGCTCATCAACCCTCAGAGCGTCCATCAGACAAGATGCCTGACCTCACTGCATCTCAGCTTCCTCATCTCCAAAACGTGCTTCTACCAGCAGAGTGTCATGAAGGTTCACAAGATAAGGAGAGCAAGGCCGATTCTTATTAAGTATACACAGAACTCTCTGTAGGTGGTGGGGATATTCAGTTCTGACAGATGCATTAAGAAGTCCCTTGCTTAAGAATTCTGGCCTGCTTCCTAAAAGGAATAAGATGGAAATATTTATGCAGTGTGGAGGGGGTAAGGGGCGGAGCATTTCCATGGGCTCTCAGGCTTCTGGTTCCCTGCAAGGAAACAGCTTGTACAGCAGTCTTTTGAGGTCTCCTGTCTTTGTAGAATGTAGGGAAGGCTCAGAGTTACAAGTTTCGGGCTGACAGTAACAAGCTGGTAACCCGACAAAGCCCACAGTCTTTGGCATCAGGAAGAAGCAGAGGCCCAGTTGGATTTCTTCAAAGGCTGCATTTGAGCTCTGTCAGCTGGCAGGGCTGAAGTTTCTGTTCACCTCCCTTATCAGCCACCCATGGCAGGCACACGTTTCCTTGCTCACTGAATGGCAGGACTTCAGGACTCCCCGTTGACAGAACTAATCCATCTTTCTGCCTTTGCCATCTAGAAATAACTTTGGGGCAGCTTATCAGGTAAAGTGGAAGCAGCCATAATGGCTGGGTGATTTCTCAGGCAGGGATGAGCTCTTACTGCCAACAGTTCTTTTTCTCATTGGAAACTCTTATCAGGATATGTCAAGGAGGGGGCTCAAAACACCTGGGCTTATTTATAGTGGTGGGGAGGGTGTTCTCATAGGTATCTGAATGCACTCTGCTCAGAAGCCCTCTGAAAACATTGTCTTTAAAGGAGGTTCAGTGTGCTGAAGAGCCCAAGACATTGTGCATTCCCCTCAGCTCTTGGAGTGGCTATTACCTAGATCAGCCATTGTTGTTGGAGCAGGGATTGGGCTACTTCTGGTCCTTGTAATGAATTTCTGGACTGCCATTACTCAAGAGCTGCCATGCCTCCAACATTTGCAAAGACTTATCAAGTACTCTGCAATAGGGTCACACTTTTGTGATCAGGACCTAGCTCAGGAGCACCTATTTTTCTTTGACAACAGGAAGTCTGGGGTGGGGACATGTTTCTCCCCCATCCCTCACACCCATTGCATCATTTTATTTAATAAAGACCCGAGGCTCATGAGAAACCAAGTAAGCCTACAAGCAAATTAGAGTGTAAGATATCTTTCCTTCCCATGGAGTTAGCTTCCTGTTAGGGAACTCTTGTATAAAACCATCCGTCAGCTCAGCAGGAGGGAAGGTTGTAGAATGTGGGATTAGCCTGATGAATGTGGGTATGCAGGAAGTTCTAGCTTGTGTCAAAGACCAACCTATGTTAGAGCATCTCATGAGATCACTCCAGGGGCTTCATTTACGTCACAGACCTTATGAATGTTGCCTCTGAGTCATGCCATGCATACTCTACACAGTAGAAACAGCACCGTAACCCTGAGCCCCGGTTCCCGCAGGTCGGTGATCTCAGACTCCTGTGCTGATGCAGATGTGGTTGCTAGTTTTTTGTTTGTTTTTCTTTTTTAGAGTTACTGGTAATAACTCACAAATATTTTCAGAAGTTCTATTTTCTTTATTATGAGTTAAAGACATCTTCAATCATCAGTCGGTCACTTACCTCAAGTGAGGCGGACTGCCTTATTCTTCTTGCTTGGGCATCAGATAAATGAGTTTCAAAAGTTAGATATGGTGAGCATTGAGGAAGAGGTATGAAAGTCATTGGTCACATGAGTTATGATGAAAACAATCAAGATGGCCAGACCAGAGCAAGAGCTCTTCCAGCAAGGGCATTTGGAAGCAATTGTTTCTTCTGAACTGCAGCACGCGTCTTGGCATAGTCAAATTGGCCAGTACCTGCTGAGTTTGATTTATTGCCACCAATACTTCTGGGGCCACTCTGCCTTTAAGGTCCAGTGAGACCTGGGCTCCCATGACTCAGAGGTGAGAAGACAGAGAGTAAGGCACCCTAGCCTTCCTCAGCACTTGTCCTGGACTGTATATGATTAGTTGTCAAGGATTGTCAAGGCACGGGCATAGTGAACAGCATCGAAAAAAGACCAGTTTCCAAGAAGAATGAAAATTGTATTAAATTTGGAAAAATTATTTAACTTTTTCTTCCATGACATTATTGTTAAACTTCATTTTTTGTTAGGTTTAAGTGTATCTATCAGGAACCTGGGGTGCATTTGAAGAGAAGTGGTACGCTTGTAACACACACATGGCTTGAAATTATAGTCAACTCCAAGTTATATCAAGGGCAGCTTGTCCCCTCAAGCTGTGTCATCAATCAGCCCCATCTTGTCAAATGCCACCATTGAGCTCCTAGGTTCACAGGATCTCCAGAGGTCCCCTAATGCATCCTTCATAGTGGAGGTCTTTGGAAGTCAAGTGAATTTGATCCTTGAGGAAAGATGATGTAGGAAAAAAGAAATGGTCTGACTTATGCCAGGTGTCCTAGGCACACATTTAATCCTAGCATTTAGCAGGCAGATCTCTGTGGGTTCAAGGCCAGCCTTGTTTACACAGCAGATTCCAGGCCACCCAGGGCTGTACAGTAAGACCCTGGTTTTTGTTTTTGTTTTGTTTTGTTTGTTTTTGTTGTTGTTTTAGTCTGATTTGTATGTTATAGGGCAGAAATATAGCGGCATTGAGGGTGGGGGCTAAACAGCTTGATGCTCACATCTGGGCTTTTCTGCTTGCCTTGGGGCTCTTGAGAGGTTTTCACCTCCATTCTCTTCAAATACAGAACAGGGGATCAGTTTTTCTCTCTCTTGGGGTAGAAGGGGAGTTAGAAAAGAGTCTTTCACAGCTCTGGCCTCACAGTGAGTCACAGCTGCCCTCATTAAAAAGTGCTTTCTACTGAACATTTTCAAAACTGCTCCTTGATCCTGATTAAATCAGGAATCAATTTCTTGGCAAAGATCCTCTTTCCCTCGGGCCACCAAGTTGGCTCAGTAGGTAAAGACACTTGTTGCCATCCCTGAAGACCTGAGTCCTGGAACCCAAATGGTGGGAGAACTAACCCTGAAAGTTGTTCTCTGGCCTACAATCTACACACACACACACACACACACACACACACACACACACACACACACACACACAGAGAGAGAGAGAGAGAGAGAGAGAGAGAGAGAGAGAGAGAGAGAGAGAGAGAGAGAATAAATAAATAAATAAATAAATAAATAAATAAATAAATAAATGCGAATTTTACAAAAACTACCCCTTTTCTTCTGTGCCCAATCACTGGTACAGCTCCTTCCTTACCTCCATTACCTATACACTTGAGGAATATTTGGGTTCCTTTGTGAGGAAAATCCTGGGCTCCTTTAAGGGTCTCCCAGTGGTTCTTCAGAACATACCCCATCCCTGCGGGAGAGCAAGACTTCTTCCTCACGTCAGACAGGCCCGTTGGCAGGATCATCTACATTGCTCCCATTTCAGTAAAGCTCAGTATCTTAGCCAAGGCTCCTTATGAAGTTTGCAGCAAAGCCTAAAACCTGGGACACAAATCATTAGGCCACACTCCTTCTTTTCTTTACCACATAAAGAAAACAGAGCCGTTGGCGGTGGAAATGCCTTATGTAGCCTGAAGCCATGTGCTTAAGTGGGGAAGCTGTCCCCTGGACCTCTCTGGGTTCTCACTGTGTTAACTCTCTTTCCAAGACTGGGGTCAGGATTTAAAATAAAATTCTCATTTTGAGGTTAATGGTTAATTTTACGGATGATTTATTTTGTGGTTGTGAAATAGGTCAATTAAGTATCTAAAAACCAAGACATTTAGAATAACCTTCTCTTTAGCCTCAGCTCTAGATCTGCCCTGTGTTGTCACTTGGTATGGGCACAATTAGGAATGATTCCTCCTCCTCGTCCTCCTCCTGATCCTTTTTCTTTGTAAACTTGTATCTGTAACTTAGTTCTGAAACATGAACATAATTGGGATTCCAATGTTAAGTAACTATATAACTCTAAGCTCTGATGTCTTTCCTCAAATTGCTGCTTCTAAACTTTTCTCTATCTAGAAATGGCATCAATATCTATCTCTCATGATTTCATTGTGTCCTGAAAAGCTCATCTGTTGGAAACTTAATGCCAATGCCACAGTGTTAGGAGGTAGGGCTAATGGGAAGTGTTCAGGTTATGGGTACTCATGAACAAATTAATATCATGCTATCGTGATGTGTCTCTTGCAAAAACCAAATTATATCTTCTTTTGGCCTCTATTATTCTTTCTTACCTAGTGATATCTCCTTCCATGTTGCAATACAGCCAAAAGGCCCTCACCAGCTATGGTGAGACAATTTGGTCTTCCCAGTCTGCATAATAATGACCAAATAAATTTATATTCATTTTCCGATATTTTGTTATAACCTCATAAAACTGGCTAAGACACTACTAAGTATGCAAGCCAACACCTATGGTGCACATTGGTCTACTTTCCTGCCTGCCACCATCACCAAGTCTGAACACTGGCACTGTGTCACACTCCTTCAGAGTTGGCATTGGGAAGTATGATCACATAGACAACTATTGTATTGAAATCCCTCTGGAGTTAGTGAACTCTCTCTTCCACTAAAGACCTGTTCTCACCACCTTAGCACCTCAGTGTCTTCCATTGAACCCCATCATTTTTCTTCCCCAGTGGTCCAAAAAACAAGTGGCTAATGAATGACCTAAGTATAATCTTACCTTTCTGACCCCACTGTCTCTATTCACTGTAGATCGGGGAACAACAATAATACTTAGTCTTATCATGAGAACTTAATGAACCAATGTTGTTTAAGGTTGTAAGTCAGCCTGGCTAGTCGACTGTGAGCACTTGCCTTCCCTTCTGCTCTGATTGGATGGTCTAATACAGGGACGAGCACAGCCTCTGGAGAACAACAGACAGGGACACAAATCTATACCTCACTCTGTGGCCTGTGTGACCTAGAAAATAACCAATATCGGACTCTGTTTCCTTGTCTGAAAAATCAGGATAAGGAAGGTCAACCAATATTCGTGGACACAAATGATATCTATCTCCATAAATACCAGCATCCTTTAGTTAATTGAGTTTGCATGGTGTATGGCTTTGAAATGAATAAATATAAATCATGTAAGACAAGTTTGCCCTGGTTTTCTTATTTCTAGAAGGTGCTATGTCGGTTGCTGGGAGAGAAAAGACATCAGTGGCCTTACTCAGTGTTGCACACTACATGCTTCAGTACTGACCTGGCAGGCAAGATTTACCCATGGCTGCATTAGCAGCATGAGTGTTAGGGAACAACTAACTGCTTTCTGATTGAATTTGAAGTCTTGATTTATAGGAGATAATCCATGCCAGAACAATAAATCTGGTCACAAGTACCATGGCTCGGGAGGCCATAAATTATATGGTTGAACCACTATTATTTTGTTAAATGCTTATATTGTCAAATTGCCTTCTAAATATTTGTTTATGCCCATAGACCTGCACTGCTATCAACCTTGGTCAAGGAAGCTTCTTCTTGCCCTGGGTAACAATCAGTGAGTACAATGACTGTGAATGCTCAGTCCAATATAGGACATCTTGATCATTCCTACTCCATCAAAGCTCAGGGAACATCATGAAAGGGGGCCAAAACAATTGTAAAAGCCAGAGGACGGGGAGGAGTGCTGTGAAAAATGCTGTCTTTTGGACATGATGTGTCTATCAAACTCATGAACTCACAGCAGCTGTGGTTATCTGTACAAGACCTGCAGAAGATTAAGCCAGCCAAAATTTCAGCATAGATGAGAGAGGACCTCATTCTTCTTTGCAGCATGGGTACTGGTAGGTTGCCTGTGCACCAGTGTACCAGTCCCACACACATGCACATATGGGTAGCATTAAACAGACCTCATGAGTTATAAGAAAGAAAGGAAGAAAGAAAACAAGAAAGAAGAAAGAAAGAAAGAAAGAAAGAAAGAAAGAAAGAAAGAAAGAAAGAAAAGAAAGAAAGGGAGAATAGGACATGAAGTTAGGAGGTAGACATGTGAAGGAAAGTTTGTAAGCAGTTGGGAGATAAGGGGAGATTGACCCTATCATATTTCACTGTATGGAATTCTCAAAGAAAAAGTAAAGCAGCCTTTACTGCTTTAAATAATAGATGGCTTTACCTACCCGTTAGCAGAGTGAAAACCTGGGCGACTTATAGCACTGAGTCTTGTGAGGATGTGAAGCAGCAGGACTTCTCGCTCACTGTTGATGGGAAAGCAAAGCAGTTCAGATGCTTTGGAAAACAGCTTAGTAGTTACTGATAAAACCAAACACATTCGTACCACGTGCTCCAACCATTGTGCTCCTCGAGATTCTCATAAAGGGGTTGAAAACTGAGATGGAGTGAGTGTGGTGGTGCAAAACTGTGACTTCAATACTGAGGAGTAGAGAGGTTTAGGAGGATTAGGAACTCAAGGCCAGTCTTAGTTAAACAGTGATGGGGTTCAAGGCCAGCCTTATCTAAACAGTGATGGGGTTCAAGGCCAGCCTTATCTAAACAGTGATGGGGGTCAAGACCATCCTTGGCTAAATAGTGATTCTGAGGCTTGCCTGGACAACATGAAACCTTGTCTCAAAAACCAACCAAACAGAAAGAATAAAGAACACCATAAAGAAAATTGAAGATGAGTTTGTGTTCACAGAAAATCGCCCTTCCTTGTCAATGGCAGCTTCAGTTCTGATCACCAGATATTGGAAGCAGCCACAAGTCTGTGACACAGCTAAATGAGGGCATATGATTTACCTCCCAGAAGAAACGATCTAGTAAAACATGAAAAGAGTGTGGGAAATATAAGTGCTCATTGCCTAATGCGAAAAGATCCTCTGCAGAAGTCGAAAATATGGAAACAACCAAAAGACAGTTTCTTGCCAGGGCCCAGAGAGAGGAAGTGGGGAAGAGTCAAGCATGAAGATTTTTAGGGCAGTGCATCTATTCCCTGTCACAGTACCGTGGCAAACATACAGCATCGTGTATTTAGCAACACTGATGGAATGTAGAGCTCCAGAGTCATCTCCAGGGCAAACTATGGCCTTTGAGTGACAGCGGCATGTTGATGTTGGTTGACTGTAACAACGCCCTCTGCTGGGTAGGAGAAACCTTCTGTAGATTGTGGTGAATTTTGCTGTCAACTTTAAACTGTTCTAGAAAACTTAGAATTCACACTTCTGTAATTCAAACTGACCTTTCTCCCAAGAGTTCCTTTAGAGATTTGTACACTCCTGTCAGGAAATGGGAGGGTGCCATAAGTCCCTTGAAGGTAATTCCCTCCTTCATGCTCCTGGCATCACACTCACTTTCCTTTGGTAATCCTTGGATGAACTTGGTCCTGAAGAAATCTGGCTGCCTGTGGTTAAGGCAGACATTAACAGTGAATGAAAAGAAGCACCAGTCTGTGGCAAATACAGTTTGTTCTAGGGCAGAAATCCCCAAACACAGCTTACCTAACCACTGGCAGAGTCTCCACCTGGAAAAGCTCAACCAGGTGGGGCCTATTGACATATTGCTCCCCCAGTTTTGTCCCCAAGTTTCCATTCTCTAATATGAATCAAGATAATAATCATCACAAGAGCGCCATCCTTAGAAAGCGAGAGGTTATCCTGCTGGAGTCCGTTTCGGGACGAAGTGGACTATAAAGACATGCCTATGTGAACTGGAAGCAGCACACACTTCTCATGGTAGGCTCTTACTGCTCCTGTTGTTAGGGGATTCCTGTGCTAGCCAAAAAACAAAAACAAAAACAAAAACAAAAACCACGGAAGTATCAAGGATGCCCAAAAGCAGTGGTTCTCAATCTGTGAGTCATGACCCCTTTGAGGCAGAAGGATCCTTTCACAGGTGTTGCAAAAGGCCATCAGAAAACACAGATATTTACATTACGATTTATAACACTTGAAAAATTACAGTTATGAAGTAGAAACAAAAGTAATTTTATGATTGGGCATTACCACAATGTGAAGAACTGTATTAAAAAGTCACAGCATTAGGAAGATTGAGAAACATTGTGTAGCAGGCTTTCTTTGGGGCCACCAACCAGCTCCCAAATCATGACATGGGGACTTGTTATTAGTTATGAATGCTCGGCCTTAGCTTGGGCTCATTTCTTGCTGGCTCTTATAACTTAATTTAACCTGCTTCTCTTCATCTGTGTTTTTCCTGGGGATTTTTACCTTTCTTTCATTCTGTATGACCTACTCTGTGTCTGGCTGGCTGGTGTCTGGCTGGCCCTAGGTGTCTCCCTCTCTTTCTCTCTTGTTTTCTTCTCTCTCTCTCTCCTCCTCTTATTCTCTCTGCCCACCAGGTCCACCTATCCCGCCACTGCCTAGCTATTAGCCGTTCAGCTTTTTATTAGATCAATCAGGTGCCTCAGGCAGGCAAGGCAAAACAGCAACACATCTTTACATAATTAAACAAATACAGCATAAGCAAAAATAACACATCTTTACGTAGTTAAACAATTCTGCAACACAAACAAATGCAACACATCTTTACATAGTTAAGCTACTATTCCACAACATCACTGCTGTAAAGGGAATCAGATGAGTGGAATGACAGGAATTTACATTCAAAACGTGTAAGGCTTCACATTTATTATGCCCGTCTCTTTCTACAGCCAAGTGTTCTTCCCAAAGCAACACGGTGAATGGGCAAGGATAGCAATAGTGAGGAGAGAATGATCTTTCTGTCCCCACTCATTGAGTGTACCCATACCACTCATTTCAAATGTTCTTTGCTATGAAGCCAGGAGAAATCAGGAAAGAAATATTGTCCTGATAGTCCTGAGACAGGAGCTTGGTTCACATGGTGGCTTTTCCATGTTGACTACATCCAGGTGCATCCTTCACCAATACTATAAGTGTGGGCCTCACTGTCCTGCTTGAGTCTACCTGCTCATATTTGGGTTCTCAGGGAAGTATGAGTGAGTTCAATGAAAGAAGTCTGTTCTCTGTCTTCTTTTTCTTCACTAAATATCCTGACAAACCTGGGAAAGCCAGCCCAAATGTTCCCTAAAGCCTTGGGTTTTTAGGGGCATCACACATATCCTCTTCCCAGAATGCCTTCTGCTCAGTGACTTGACCTCACTGGACTCCAAGGCAATGAGTTTTCCTAATGAGATTTATCTAGGACCTGTGTGTGTAGATGTGTATGGACATGGAAACAGTCCCATTTCTACTGGAGATTGGGTCTTTTGCAACTTGAGAATCTTCATTTGTGTTGGCATTGAGTTTTGGGTAAAAGTTCAACCTGATTCTTGTTTTCCTTTGGAATGTTCCTGTCCATAGATATCCTGGCTTATGAAGTGCAGTCATATGATCCAAGTTGGCAGATGTTTCACTGACGTCACTAAGAGTTTTGCGTGAATAAGGACAGAACAAGGATTTAGGATTAACTTCCTTGGTTCCCAAAGGTGAACTAAATTTTTGAGATCTTTTTTTTTAAGAATTCACATCCAAATTGCCAACTACCGTTTGAGTATTCTACAAAAAAGAATTTGACTATTTTTTTTTTTTAGGTCTCTCCTTAGTCCACTTCTAAACCCACATAAAAGCAGTTTGGGACTGGTCAGAGCCCCACAGAAAGAAATCGGAGAGGGAGATTTTTGGATAAAAGTTTTCCCCTTTTTATGAAGATAATTGGCAATAATAGCAACTTTCAGCATAGATCCTATATCCTTTATCTTGATCAGAAAACATTTTGGATGGGGTGATGGGGTGGGGGTGAGCTCTTGCCTGCAATACTCTCTCTCAGGGGCTCTGAATAGGACATTCATTGGCAGAAATGTAGTGTTTTCTGCAAGCGCTGGGGGAAGGGGTGGAAGGCAGGGAGTGAACGGGCTTGGGCTCCTTCCTCCTCAGGGGAGCTATTTTTTGCTTTACATGCAAAGAATTGCTTTGTACAGCCAAGTTGGTCTCAATCTTGTTTACATAAAAGAAATCGAACATTTATTTTGTGCTGGGTTTTTTTTTTCTTCCTTTGCCAGTCAGAGGGTCCTAGGCAAATCAATAAACAAAGACCATGCTCTGTTTTCACTTTGTGGCTGCGGATTTCAACAGGGTAACCCTTCAATGACTGGATTAACCATTTCTGTGGGGTCTGAGTTTAACTGTGAGTGTCACACTTGCCATTCTCTGGACCTAGTGCTCCGGAACAGAGAGGAAGGACAAGCAAGGGTCCCGGAGACTTGGGGTTGTGTGGCAGACAGCATAGGTAGCCGAGAAGAGAAAACACAAGCGCTTGTTCTCACAGAGACCAACCAAATCCCTGAAGCATGTGGTATGGTTTCTCTAATCCTAGCCCAGTCAACAGGCAGCATTGTTGATGGTTATTAAATCAACCAAAACGCTTTCAAAAGCCGAGGTCCTGATATTTGACTCCACAGCATTTCATGATATAGAATCCCATAGAGGAGCTCCATGCTGTGGGCAAAAAATGTTTTCTTAATTTTTTCTTCCTAAATTTACCTGCTGTGAACTTAGACTGACCCTTTGTTCTCGTTTGGGGACAACTGGAAAAATAAAGAAAATATAGCCACTGAGAAAGCATTTCTTTATCCCGTATTGAAGCAGCGTATTCTCCCTCCTTAAGTTCACAACGGTGGCTCACCTTTTAGGAACCCTGATGGTTTAAGTTCTGTTTGATTCCTGCCAGCTTCAGTTGGGGAGCACAGATGGAATGGAGGAGATAGACAAAGCTAGAATTGGATACCTATCCCAACCCTTCCTAGGAGGTTGTCCTTAGAAAGGTCCTGCAATCCCTCTAAACCCAATCCCCTATCTGAAAAATGGATGTGATAAGAACTTTTGGAGTTGGTGTCTATAAAGCAGGTTGAGGGCCCCAGTCAATGATAATCATTACTAGTTACAGGGGCCCTCCATGCAAGGGAGCTCAGATACCCCAAAGTATGGCATTTGGGCATGTGACCCCAAAACGAAAAGGGAATTGGAAAGTCTAAAGTGCTGCTGCAGACCTCTGGCCATTCTCCCGCTGGCTTCTCTGTCTTCCTTACTCCCGACCGCAGAACAGAGACAGGCTTCTTCGTGGTGCTCCCTTATCTACCTACGGACCAGATCTGCTAAAAAGAGCATAATTGTCTTCGGTCTTCTTATTACGGTTTCATTAACCAGAGAAAATGAAATTTATAACCACAGAGAAACAGACTAAAAACTACATATCCTACCTACAGCCCAGAAAACTTAGTTCCAGGCCATTGTCTGCTCTCGGGTCCATTTGCCTCACTATCATTCCCACAGGTTCCTGTGAAGATGTGTAGGGGTGAGTTAGTCTCCTGAGGTTACTGAGTACTGACTGTCCTTTCTTCAGTGTCCTCAAGTACATAGATACATCTGTTTACTTTTTCTCTACGGTACAGAAATCCCGTTTCTCCCTGAGGACAGGCCGCCTCTAGGGAAGACGCCCCACTTCAGGCACATTAGGCACAGGTTGGTTCTAAGATGGCTGCAGAGACTTCAGACAACTTCAACTTCACTATAATTCCTCCTGCGTGCTAAACAACACTCCCAGCACCGTGACAGGTGACAGATGCGTGGCAACAACCGGAAAGCACTAGGAAAGAGAGCTGCCCAGATTCTCAGAAAGCCTCTGCTCATTCCCACGTCCCTTTGTGAACCGATCGTTCCCCGCTCATTTCTTTCATTCTGCACCAAGAAGCTCCTGAGCCCAGGGTGGAGAGGTTTAACCTCTACTTTTCCTGTAATATAGGCCCAAAAGTCTCCTTCCCCGCTTAATTGCTGCTTAGTTTTGTTATTGGTCCCACAGTTCTGACAGGAAAAGGGCTCAGGCTGGGGGTAAAAAAAAAAAAAAAGGTAGCAGAACCCCCTGAAAAGAGGTGAAGAATTCCCTTCACCCCTACACACTGGCTGCGTTTCCAGGTGAAAGGGGGTTGCTGGGCAAGCAGCCAGGGATCGGGGACAACAGCCAGCTCCCTCACTGTACTATCTGAGTTCTGTTCTATGTGCAATGAGACACGCAGTCTGTCTTTCTCCTCCAATTATGTCCAGTAAGAAGAAAAGAGACTCAGCTCTTGGGGGTGGATGCTCCCAGGGTCTGGAAGCCTTTGCCGTTTGGATTAACAGGGATGGTGCCTGCAGCAACCAGGAAGTGGAAGCTGGATGCTCAGATTCCAGGTCACCCTCGACTACACAGCGAGTTCCATGGCAGCCTTGGATTTATGAGTCTTTGTCTACCTCTCCATAAGCCAGCCCCAAACTCTCTGGGATGCAACAGATCTCTAAAATCTCTACCAGATGAGCCATACAGAACGTTCTACTGGTGGTGCGCCATCTGAAGGGCAAAGTGAACTGAAAATTGACCTCTTTGCACGTGTCTTATTCAAATCAATAGTACAAATGGCCCAAAGGCATGGCTATGTAATTTACAAAAAGGTAGAAGCTGTGAAACGATTCCCACTAAGTCCCTTTTCCGAATCAACAGACCTGTACCCATCAAGGAAGACCTGAAGCATCCCCCATAGGGTCCTCGCTCCCCCAGTCATCCAAGCTGCTCCCCAATATGGCCGCACTTCATCTTCCTGATAAACACTCTTCTAAAGGAACCCTTTGCTTATTGGCTTTCTGTATCTTTTATTGAGGATCTGTTAACATCCCCTCAGACAAAGAGGTCCTAGAACAATCTTTAGTGGCATGATTACTTACACACAATCACACACAACATATGCATTCTGTATGTGTACATATCAAACATGTTACCCAAAAATTCCTCCATACAATGAACATAACTTTTATTAATTAATCCTTTCCTTTTGTCAGAGTTAGACATGGCTTCTTACTTTGAGCATATACACATTTGGGAAAGCATAAAAGAAAAGAAAAATGTTGATTTTGTTAAGATTTATGAGTTTAGATCCAACCACTTCCTAGCAGCCCATACTTGACCAAAGTACTTCTCAGCACCAAGAGAAAAGGCAATTAATCCATTAAAGTTTAATGAGGGTTCATCACAGGCTGTCATAAACTCTTAAAACAGGTCAAACTCATTTAAAATTATTTGAATGTTACCCGGTGTAACTGGCTGATTCTTAGCTCCATTTTACAGATGAGAAAAACTGAATCTTAGGGATATTAAATGTATTTCTCAAGGTCACATAGATTTAAAGTTAAGCTAAAATTAACACAGAAAGCCTCCAGTAAGCATCCTTTGTATGTGTTTCACCTGTGTGAGATTTGCACTCACACTGTAAGATGGGTATCTATTGTAAGATAGCTTCTAGGGCTTAGTTCAAGGAAGGGGCTCATAGCAACTTGAATGTAACACAACAACACGATAAAAGCTACGTGAAATGACTGGGTTAGTGGGAAGTCATAACTCACAAAAGGATTAGGTGTGGAAGTCATTGCCAAGGGTGAACATCACAGAGTCAAAATCACGCTAGAAAATCTTTAATTTCCTCACCAAGTTCTGTTCAGGCTATTTTGTGATCCAGGCTGTCACAAGTGCTAAACCATGAGGCTGCAGATCTTTTACAAACTCTCATGGGTCTTCTGCATTTCCAGTACTTTCCCTCTCTGGAACGGCAGTATTGAGATGGACGGTTTGATTATTGACTGTGTAGAATTGAAATCACATCCGTTTAGAGGCAGTACAGCCCAACAGGACTGCACATTTTAGCTAACTCGGTGCCACTTTGGGTTGTTGTTAGGCCTTCTGGCATTTTCTCCCTTCAGATTTGTTCTGAGGATCAAGAGCAGGTAAAAGATGATTTAAGTGTGATTAAATAGACTACTGCATTGCTGGAGCCATGCCTTGGTGCGCTCACTATCAACTGTCCTTTGGGGTCTGTCGTGTGGTGCTCAGCAACCTTTGCTCATGACCATTCCGCCCAATGGCTTATTTCTTTTTGTCTACTTCACTAGCTTGATGGAGCTTCCCTTCTGTCCTGTCCTGTAGTGCTCAGCAAGGACAGGCACCCTGTCAGAACTCCCACTTTGGTTCAGACTCTTGAACCTAAAGTCACTGTTGTATCATGTTCCGTTTGCTGCAGTCTTTGCCTTTGGGGATCTTCCAATGTGTGACCTCCTTCCTTCACTTTTTCTCTTAGAAGCAATGACATCTCCTTCTCTTTCTCTCCACTTATTTAAAGCCAAACTGACCCTCCATCTTGCCTTTCTGAAGTTACTTCCTGATGTTTCTGTTGCTGGCAGTGGCTTCTCCCTCCTGGGTGAGCCATGTACCTCAGACTCTCTTAGGAGCCTCCTCTCTCTTATCCCAACAGCTTTGGCCTGGTCAGAAATTTTTGTGGGTACTCATGGTGGTCTTTGGTCTCTGGTGTCTCTCTAGTTTCATTGGATGTGTGTGTGTGTGTGGGGGGGGGGGGGTTAATTGTTCTCGAAAGTTCCTGCATTGTTTCCAAGATAAAGCTAAACACAGCGTGAGTACTGCCCACTGACTGAGTACTTACTATGTCTCAGTGCTTATGGGATTCTGCATGGTACACTACTTGTTGGAGTTGCGCACATAACGTTTCTCCTGCTTCTGCTCTTCTCCTGTACATTCAATCCCTGCTGGAGATTTAACAGTTCTCCAGAGAATCTGTATGGTTAGTAGAGTTACAGCAGTACTGCAAATGACTTTAGTTTTATGACTTCCAAAAATGATCTGAAAGAATAATTACATGTGAGTAGCCAAAATATATTAAAAAGGAATGAATTGTAGGAGATATTAACAGATATGAAATTGTAACAAAGTTGCATGCATATAAGCATGTAGAAACTGTATAAGGATAGAGTAACGAAATAGAACAGATAATTTCAAATGAAAGATTATGTTCAGTTTTAATATGTAAAAAGACAGTATTTTCAAAATGCAAAATAATAGTTTAGCCAGTAAATGATGCTTGTATAATTTTAATTGAACAATTAAGCTGATTCTTTACTTTCCACTATACACTAAAACAAATTCCAAGAAGATATTTTTAAAAAACTAGAATTTAATTATTTATATATTCTGTGTGGAGGAAGTCTTTTAGGCATCAACCGCAAGGCCTAAATCATAAAATATTGGATATGTCACTACATAAATATGAAATTATGCATCAAAAGCTATCATAAATAAAACTGAAAAGTAAATGGTAAAACTGGGAAAAGTATTTATAACATTTATAATAAACATGAGATTTATATGTTTGATGTGTAAAGGATCATTGCAAAGCCCACAAGAAATTAAAAAATCACTGCAGTAGAAACAAAGGAAGCAGGAACATAAGCAGAGAATTCACAGTGAAGTAATGTAAATGGCCAGTAAGAATTGGAAATGTCTGTTCTTACTTCTAATCAAAGAAATGCAGCTTTCTACAAGTTACCTGCAAGGAGTACAACTTACTTTATGTATTCTGCCTTCCTTGAGTTTTTTTTTTGAAAGACATTCAAATAAAATAAAAAAGATAAAGTGTGAAAATAGTGTGAAGCATATTCTTATTGGCTGTATTATCTTTTAATTGCTTCAGAGTGATCTTTTAAGAATGTATGCATTGAAAAACTATCTACCAATAAACACATTTTAAGGGAAAAAATGTAGCCTTCAGATCAGAATTAACCATGTGATCCCATTTTAGAGAAATATGTGTAGAAATACAGAAACATGTAGAAGATAGTACAGATGTCCATGAAATAAAATGTTAGCAGGGAAAAGCTAATAGGTACTTTTTATTTTCTTATTTTTTTGTATCTACTTTCTAATTTTTTGAACCATGCATTGTTTTTAAGTATAACATACTTAGGAACACGTAACCTGTACATTTCAGATCAGTGTGTAATCACAGAGGTTGTACCGCAACACTCACTCCTGTTGGATTTATTTCCTGATTTTTGTAAACTTTTGCAATGTGGATATATCAGAACCTCTAACATCAAGAGATCCGTTTCTCCAGCCAACAGACATATTTTGAGGGATGCAGCTCAGCCCACTACGTCAATGTCAATTTCCACTCCCCCACTCCCGCATCTCCCTCTCCTAAAGCAAAGGATTGTTGTGCATATTCCTAGCCCATATAGAACAGGATCATATATCTATAACCATATTTTATTCATCATTGTTTTTTAAAATTTGCCTTTGTTGTTGCACATTTGCTCATTGTGTATGGATAAAACACACATAATTCATGGTATGCATCAAATTAATTCTGCTATGACAGGCATTTACACTGCTTTGAAAATGGAGTTGTCAAGAATAATGACCTTTTGAAAGTCTTGCAAATTATTTGGTCCACACATAAGCACCTGGATTATTGCCATCGCTTGCAGTACCTTCCACCATGCTCAGTCACAAGCAATCTTCTTAAAACACAAATGTGGTTTTGTCATGGTCCCATTACCTCTTCCTTTTCCAACTGCTGGTGCAAATGTGCCTACCTCCATGGTCAAAAGCACAAATGCACCCCCTCTTACACCATATTCCAAATTCAGCCTCTCTAGAACACAAAGGAAAACTCAAGAGCTAATACTTTGCTGGAGGCTTGAAACAAAACAAAACAAAGTCTGATAGAGAAAATATGGGGAAAAGGAAGAAAATGCGAAGTGGTGGTGTGATTGTGAGTCTAGAGGTGGTACAACTGATCTGTCACTCAACTGGACATCTCTTAGACAGGTCGTGAGGAGCCACTGGCCCTTTGAAATTCCATTGTAGGAGGAAAGGACAGATAGAAGGGAATTCCTGCTCTGTCTTATGTATGCATCCCCTGTGAAAGTTAGGTCCTGGTTCTTAGACGTGTGTTTCACGTGACTGAAAGTGGCGGGAGGCAGAACCTCCCGTGAGCCAGATGCACAAGCGGGGCGGGGGTCGTGGATAGTGGGTGGTGCTGGGTTGAAGTGGAGCTCCATGGTTCCATCCTTCAGAGCTCACGATTAGTGGGCAGTCAAGGGGTGGGAAAGGACTGCAGCAGACAGACTCTCTCTCTCCTTTTCCCTTGCTCCCTTCCCCTCCTGCCCACTTGCCTGGGATTTGAAGTTACAGTTTATTTTTTCTCTTGGTTCACTGAACTCATCATGGTATCTCTCTCTGCTAACTTGTTTTCCCTGGGCTGTGCTTGTCCCTGTTCCCTTCCTAGCCCCTAACCATCTTTCTACTCTCAGCTTGTCACTGGCTCTTCTGATGAGCATTTCCAGGTGACACCCTTCCTCCTCTCCCGAAGCTTAGACAGTACTATGCCACTGGTCTGTCCTTACTTGAAGGAAACATCAAGGCATTAGTCTGCGCCTGTCAGTGATTTTTAACCAACTTTTGTCTCTCCAGTATGAGTTCCACGCAGGCAAGAGACTTGTCTTTCATTCTTAAGTTCCCCCATGGACGTTCAATTTCTGCCTGAACCCTGATGCTGGAGCAGGTGCTTGTGAAATCATGGACAGTTTCAATGTGAAAGAAGCCTTAAAGAAACTGTGTGCAAATGGAGGCCACTAAAGTTACCCCAAAGAAGACCTGAGCTGTCTCAGCTGGATGAAATATTAGTTTAGATGTGTGTGTGTGTGTGTGTGTGTGTGTGTGTGTGTGTGTGTGTGTGTGTGT
>CABHPR010109546.1:23903-49255 GCA_902168415.1 Peromyscus melanophrys
TGTGTGTGTGTGTGTGTGTGTGTGTGTGTGTGTGTGTGTGTGTGTGTAGAGATCTGAACTTGGGTGCTCTGCAAAAATAGTGTCTTATTTGCTTTCCTATCACTAAGACAGCATGATCAAGGCAACTTACAGAAGAATGCATTTAATGGGGACTTACAGTTTCAGAGAGTGAGTCCATGACCATCATGGTGTGGAGGATGGCAGCAAGCTGGCAGACATGGCACTGGAGAAACAGCTGAGAACTTAGATATGATCCCTAAAGACCAGGCAGAGAGAGCTAACTGAGAATGGCTTGGGCTCTTGAAACTTCAAAGCCCACCCCAATGACATACATCCTCCAACAAAGGTCTCACCTTCCAATCCTCCCCAAACTGTTTTTTATCAACTGTGGACCAAGCCTTCAAATATATGAGCCTGTGTGGTTATTCTCATTCAAACCACCATGAACAGTATGCATTCTTAACTGTGGAGCCATCTCAGTTTTGTTAGAGAAATTTTCTAGATGAATTCATATCTCAGACAGGTGCTGGAGCAGATGTCCATAAGAGTTAGCTGGAAGAATTGGCACTGAGTACATCATGTATTCACATCTTAACCAGGCTCAGGGTACTTTGTGAAGCTCTGTGGGTCCTGTTCACTGGCACCATCTCTTTCCTTACTGATGAGCCAACCCACAGAGCATTTGTGAAGCCTTTGATGCCTGTCTCTTGAGTCAGGTCCACCCAGTTGGTCTTTCTTGTTGGTCTCTTGTTTCCGATGGTTTGAGTTTGTGATCCAAAGACTGGGGTTAATGTTTAATCAGCTCTGTTTATTCTACCCATTCCAACACTAATATTCAAAGAGTGTGGGTGGGAAACTCACAGAATATCAGATTCAGTCAGGGAAGGGTGCTTAGTGGAGACAGAGGAGAGGCAAGAGAGACTGAACAGGCGAGGAATCCTTAGCAAACAGAATCCGAGAGGCATCTGCAACTTCTCAGCGGCTGGAGCTCAGGTATCCCGGATGAAGATGCATGGCTCTGTGCAGAGTGCTTCAGCTTTCCTGTGCCGGCTCCAGCCAGCTTAGCATGGACAAAATCTATGATCCCCAGGGCAGGCCTGCAGAGCGGCTTGTCTCTTTAAGAGGTTATTATTTCTGCAAAGTTCTAATGTTCATTGCTTACGCTTTGCCCTGGCGAATGCTTGTTAATGCAGTTTCATTGTTGCCTAGGGAAAAGGAACCCGAGCGACTCACTATAATAACTGCTTTCATGTGGGGCCCTGGCCTCTGGGTCTGTGTAGTATCCTTTACAAATGAGCAAAAGTGGCCACAGTTATATTAGGCGACGTTGCCAGAGGTCTATGATAAAATCTGCAGTCACTGCCAGGGACAGTGTGAACCCTGTCAGTCTGAGGATTAACTTTTCTGTAGTAACAGCTAACCTCCCCCCACCCCACCCCACCCACCCCACGCCGTCCCCGTTTCAGGTCTCACAGCATGCCAGACAGTGTGTGATGGTGGTGGGAACGGTGAGTGAGGGACATGCTCTCCTACGCATGATTTCCATTAGTTTAATAAAAAATATCAAGTATGAGTATTTTATTCTAGTTTACCAAAGAGGAATTTTTAGGTGTCATACCCATGGTTATAGGGCTGACACATATTCTACTCCATAGGTACCTGCTCTGGCTGCCTTTAAGGCAACTTGGGAATGTAAGATCAGGTGGTAAAATTAAGAGTGGGGGTCAGGTCGTTCATCCATTGGCTCACAGGAGCTTAGAGGGTTCCCCTCATTACCTATGTTGGATTCTTACTATCCAGCATAGTGATGTTGGGAAGTACTGGGACCTAGTGGCTGGTGGTCTCAGACGGAGGGCTGTTATGAGACATCTAAGCTGGCCTCTTCCTGTCTCTGGCTCTCTCCCTTCCTACGGGATCACTGCCCTACCCATGTTTACAGAGTGATGCTACTCACCATAGGGCACCCACCAAAGTCCAGGCATATGTGCCTCTTAATCGTAGACTTTTAGTTCATAAGTGATGAGCTAAATAGGTCTGTCTTTGTTAGCAAACACCCAGCCTTAGATGTTTTTGCTGCAGTCACGAAAAACGGACTATGATCGACTCTGAATCAAAAGTTAAAGAGAAAACAACATGAAGTTCTAGAAGCACAAGTAACTGTACCTCCTAATTCCTTCTAGAACATGCTTGTGAGGGGCAGTCTGAAAGCGGAAGTACTGACTGTATTGACTGGCTTTGCTAGTTTGGGAACTAAAACTCCCTGCGTCTTCATACCCAGGCAGCCCCCTGTCTCGGGTAGATTGGGACAGTGGGTTGCAGTAGAGTTAAGGAAGGAGAGGTCCAAAGCTGCATTTGGAAGGACACTGTACTCATGGAGCACTGTTTAATCAGCAGCAGCTTTGGGACAAACTGTTGCACATTCCCCAGAGCCAGGGCAGGTGCTCCGTGCTGACAGGGTTGTGTTTCACCTGTCAGTGAGTGTGAAGCTGTTACACAAGACACACCGTGGGCCAAGTATACAACTGACCCTGCCCCAGGAGGCATGAAGAATCCCAGCACACGATAAGCTTGGGAGTTCTCTTCCCTGAAGGTCTTTTAACATTTGAGTACAGCCAAATCGGAGAACAACATACGAGCTGTGGAGTCAGCCAACCCGAGTCCTGGATTTGCTGTTGATTAGGTATGGGACTTGGGGGATCTCAAGCTGTTCACTTAACTCCTCTGAGACTTACTTTTCACATCTGTAAAGTGGCCACAGGGATGTTCTGAAAATTAACTGAGATGCGTACAGGTTCCCGGCAGAGTGCCTTACTCAGTATCTGTTTCCTGTGTTGTCTCTTCTTTAGGCTGAGTGGAGCTCTGTCTGCAGGTGGGAGAGTTGAGCCCAAGCAGAACTGTTTCTTAGAGTTGGGATATTCCCACTGCACCACCAGGATGAATGGAGAGCTATGCCTCTTGGGGCTCATCTGGTCTGTCTGTTCACAAAAGTCAGGATTTTGCAAAGTGTTTAGAGATGCTTAGTATTAATTTTGCCAGATCTTTTTTTTTTTTTTTTTTTGGTTTTTTTTTTTTTTCGAGGCAGGGTTTCTCTGTGTAGCTTTGCGCCTTTCCTGGAACTCACTTGGTAGCCCAGGCTGGCCTCGAACTCACAAAGATCCGCCTGGCTCTGCCTCCCGAGTGCTGGGATTAAAGGCATGCGCCACCATCGCCCGGCCTAATTTTGCCAGATCTAAAGCGTGTTCAGACTCCAGAATCTCTTCTGCAATCAATAGAATAACTCCTCCCCTCCCCTCCTCCTACCCCTCCCCTCCCCTCCCCTCTCCTCTGTTTCCTACCCTTGCCTTCCCTTCTCTCCTATCCCCAAACCACTTTCCTCTCCATCGACCCTCTTAAGTTGTTAGATGTATTAGCTGTGAGCACTTGGGTAAGTTGTTTCCCTTGAGCAGACTTCGCCCCTTTATCTATAAAACCGAAGGACAAAGCCATCTGTTAATGGACTTCTTGACAGCTTCAATATCCGGAGACAGGAGGAATCGTTCTTTTCTTCATTTAGCAGATAGCTATTGAATTTCTGCCGAGCACCAACCGCAAATGTAGGAGCTAACAGTTACAGTCCTAAACCAGGTAAAACCTCTGCTGCCATGAATGTGCATGTCAATGAAGGGACAGGTAGCAAGCACAATGTGCACACATGTGTGGTGTGGTGGGGAAGGGAGGGAGAGAGGGAGGGAGGGAGGGAGAGAGGGAGGGAGGGAGGGAGGGAGGGAGAGAGAGAGGGAGAGAGAGAGAGAGAGAGAGAGAGAGAGAGAGAGAGAGAGAGAGAGAGAGAGAGAGAGAGAGAATTTCCCCAGGGACATGGATATGAGAAAGAACAAGCCATGTCGCTGTCTGGAGAAAAAGTGTTTTAAGTGGCAGAGGGACAAGGCTACATGGTCGATGGCTACAGCATGCAAGACAAAGAATGTTAAGGAGGCCTGTGTACTCTGGGATATGAATCAAAGAGCACAAAGTGGTGAAGTTAGAGAAGGGAACAGATGTGATGTAGGATGTCCAGAGCAGCCCACAACTAGCTCAGACTTTGAACTCAGCCCAAGTCATGTGGACCCTTGCACAGGGTTAAAGGTCACCAGGTTCTACTCATGTGGTAGTTCCTCAGACTTACTCTACTCAAGATACCATGCTTTGACTTACTTCATCAGCTGCGTGGGGCATGCGGTCTTCAGAGATCTTGGGCAACGCTAGCCTGTGAGAGGTTTGTGAGGTCTAGTGACTAGCTTGTTAGTCTCGGTGTTCATGGGGACATACGCTATCCTGGACCTGTTTTATGGCTTTCTGCTCTGCCTGGTCCTAAAGATCTGGCACACATGCAGTGTGTTCACAAAGAAAGCTGCCGTGTGTGGTTTCCTGGGATGTGAGGAATGGAAAGCTGACGGAAAGCCAATGCCAGGGCAGTGGAACTCTCATTTGTGTTAATGCATCCATTGAACTTCTGCAAACTCTCCTTCTCTGTCCTACACTTATCCGCCACAGCCCATTTTCCTGTTATATAAAAGGGAAAATTGCTTGGAAAAATTGGCACTGACCATGTGCCGTTTTAAGGCCGAGAAGTCCCAAGATTTAGCCTTTGTTTTTCAGTTCTCTGGTGAGGAGTAAAGGGCCACACTAGGGCCTCCTACATCCTGCTAAACCTATGAGAGATCAGCACCCTGTTTGTCAGAGCGCACCATGAAGAGACTGGTAGACTATTTCTGTTCATGGGTTGATAGTTCGTATTTTATTCTCCTCCAAAGATCTGCTGAGTCTAGAAAAAGCCACATGGGCCCTGAACACTTGAAACTACCCCTATACCTCTCATGTTCTGGAATTCTGTGTTCAACAGGAGGAAGTCCATTCATTTTGGAGTGGCTGCAATGTTCCAGGAACAACACCAGCACTTTCTGTATGTGTCATCTCTTCTGGACTTGGCACAAGAGTGAGTAAAGATGTGGTGATGCCCACTTTTCAAGGACAGCTGGCAAGACTAAGGTGCAGCCTCTCCATCACGTAGCTAGCAGATGGGAGAGCCTGTGGGTTTTGCTTTTGCTGCTTCGCTTGGAAGGGTCACTCTCCTGTCACTGTGCTGGAAACCCAGCTAGAGACTGGCTGCCTGACCCATGCTCTTCTGCCTTCACAAGCCAGCCCGGTTAGGGTGGAGGTCTGGGGGAAGATGTGGCAGCCCGGAGCCACTGTTCAGACAATGGGCTCTCAACAAGGATGAGCTGGTTCGTGGGACACCTGCACCTATCTCCACAAGCCAGAGCAAGAAGATAGCTGTCCAGATCTTGAGTCAGGAGTGCCTCTTGAGTCCTCACCTTGCAAACTGCCACCAGAGCTTTCCTGAGTCTTGGCCAGGATGAGTCTCCTGAAATCTCTGCTTATTCTTCCTATTGCCCTTCTTTCTGTAGCGCTTCAAGGGCGCTGGACACGTGATGGGACTGGCTGGCTCACCCAATGTTGGGTGGCTCTTGAGCTCTGGTTTTGCATCACTCAGATATTTATTTCATTAGCCAACATGTTTTCTTTTTGGGTTTTGGTAGCATAGGACTCACTTCGATAAATATGGGTTCAGGGCCCTGCTGCTTTGGAAGGGGGCAGGGGCAGGGGCGGGGGGCTGAGTTGCTCCTGCTGACCCGAAGCACTAGCTTGCTTGGAATGGAAGGCATCCTGCATCTTCCTGCTGAGAAGCTAGCTGGTGTCATTTTTGTCTTCGTGGATCCATCAACACTCAGTGATACAGGGAAAATGGATCCATGTGGAGCACGAACATGGATCAGCTCTGTCTTTTGTCTCTATAAAAATCCCCCTGATATTGACAAATAGGGGTGGGGCCAGCAGTTACAGCTCCCCCAAGCAATGTGTATTAGCTTCCCCATCATGGTCCTTGGCCCTGGCAGCCCAGACACTAAGTGTGTATGTTTCTACCATCTTTTTGTTCATTATGAACAAACTTTCCAGTTATACTTGCTTCATGACAATGTGAAGGACACTCTCAATAAGAACAGATGCACTGGTGTGTGGCCTGCACCTGATGGATAGCACATGGCTCAGGCATTTGGACAATGTAGAGACATGATCAAGTTTCTTTATGAACACAGAAAATTATATTGCTTTTGCAACAAATATTGGTTTAGGGGGATATGAATTATGTTAATTTAAGGATAATGGTTTGTCTGGATCTCTGCTTATATTATTGTGTAGGTTGGTAGGTCAAAGAGTCATTTAATGGATTTTTGTTTCTGAAAATATAGGAAAGGGGATACTGGTATTTTAAATTTGAGTTGAGCTTCACAGGACAGGTAAATAGAACTATTTTTAAATGATATTTATTCCCTGATGAAACCAAATTCTCTGGACTGTTCAGACACAGGAATTAGCTAAAGAAATGTCAACCATCTCCCACTGTCATTTTTATGAATGAGACCACTTTATGCATTTCTAAGGTGGAGAAGCCTATCATAGTCATTATAAATGGCCTTTGATCTTTGCCAGAGACTATGACTTTTAGGTTGGACAGTGTTGTCCTCTGATATTCTATGCTTTCATTTGCCTTGACGTATCCATTCACTCAGCAAGTGTTTTATTGGACATAAACTATATATGAGATCGATGAAAATTTGGGTGAATATAAATGTAATGTTTGTGCTCTGCCCCACTTTGCTTTGCTGCTCAACACCATGACAGAAAGCAACTTGAGGAAGAAAGGATGTGTTTATCTTATACATCCCAATCACAGTTCATCACAGAGGGAAGTAAAGGCTAGAGGCTGAAAGTGGGAACTGAGCCAGAAGCCATGGAGGGATTCCGTTGACTGACTTGCTCACAGGCTTACATTCAGCTACCTGCTCTGTCCCTCCTAGGACCACATGCCCAGGGATGGCACTGTTCACAGTGCACTGGGACCTCTCACATCAATCACTAATCAAGACATATCACTAGCCTATATGATGGAGGCATTTCCTCAAGTGAAGTTCTTGTCTGTCAAATGACTCTAGTTTGTGTCCAGTTGACCAAATCTAAACAGCATAGGCTTCAAAAGGTCACCGTGAATGGGGAAAGATGTTAATATGGAATCCATCACAGAGACATTCCAAATAGTTTACAAACAAGAGTGAAGGGAGCTAGAGCAGTAGAACTGGGAGAGGACGCACTGCAGGAGTGGGCCCAGGATGGCAACAGTGAGAGAAAATAGGATCTGAGGAGGGCGTGATCCTCAGAAAAGGAAAATCTTGCAGGAAGAAAGAGGTGGATTTTTGTTGGGAGGCAAATTAGCAGTTCATATTTGGGACTCAAGACAAAGATGATGTGGTCGTCATCTTTTTACCATTGTGAAAAAATTGCATGAGATAGACTCATAAGAAACATAGGTTTATGCTGAGTGTGTTGGCACATATCTTTAATACTAGCACTTAAGAGGCAGTTTGAGCCCAGCCTGATCTACATAATAAGTTCTAGGTCAGTCAGGGCTAATTAGTGAGATCCTGCCTCATTCATATACATAAAAAGAGGTTAATTTTGATTCCGAGTTTTAGAAATTTCCACAATCACCTGGCTTAGCCACTTTGGGCCCTCATGATGCAGAATACTGTGGTGAAAGCATGTGGAGGGGAAATGTTTTACCTCATGGTGGCTGGGAAGCAAGTCAGAGAGATAAGGGCCAAAATCGCAGTATGCTCTTCAAGATCATGCCTCCAATGATGTCCTTTTCATTAGACCCCACCTTTTAAAGGGTCCACCACCTCCCTATAGTAGCAGAGGCTAACAACTAAGTCTTCAGCATATGAACCTTTGGGGGGGCACTTAAGATAAAACTCATAATAACTGGAAGGAGAGACATGAACAAATTTTGTCAGACCTTCCTTGAGTCCTCACATGTTGGACATGTAGACATTATCATGTGGGAATAAGGAGCCTCTAGAAGTTCTCGAGCCAAAATACGAGTGACCTTGTGATACTGTTGATTTAGAAAGAATGTTAGTTTGGTATGAATTCTCAGAATAGATTGGCAGGTGAGATGTGACAAGTGGCCCAGAGACCCGGCAGGGGATCATTGTCACAATCCCAGAGTGACATGAGGAGGACCTGATCTCCACAGGGCTGGGGAAATGTTCTACAGGAGAAGTAAAGAGGCTGAAGTAGGAGGGGCAGGAACAATGGCGGAGATCTTTGGTGAGCTTCCCACCTGTGTGGCAAACACTAAGTGGTTTTTTTGTTTTTTCAGCTCTCATAAAAACTCTGAAGTAGGAGTGCCAATAAGCCAGTTTCTGATGAGAAAACAGGTGCAGTGGGGTCAAGCAACTTGGTTAACGTTGCATTGTAAGCTAAATGTTCCCTCCCAACTTCTAACTGCTGTGTACACATGCCTACTGGATTGTTGAGAGGATCAAGGAAGAGTGTTCAGAGAAGATGAAGTAACTTTTAAAATACATTAGTAATGGAACTTTTAAAAAGATTTTATCTTTCTATTATTTTCTTGGTATAGGTTAAATAGGCAGTGTGAAAAAGGAATGACTAGATTTCTGTATGGAAACAAAATACCTCTGTGGAGTGAAAATGAAAGTTCATTCAAAAGATCTTGTTTCATACTTGTCTCATACTTACAGCATTGTATGGCAGGTCTGCCTTTGTGCACATGTGCGTGAATGTCACATAGAGAGTGAATAAATTTAACCTTGATTCAAGCTTGAGGTGAAAAGTGGCTGTAATTTTGACTTTCAAAAATTATTTGTTTATTTCCCTTTCTCTGTTGATAACTCCTGGTTGTAATACTGAAACCTTAAAAATATGGCACAGTGAACTTGCAAAATGGACATAGTGTTCTCTGGGCAGTCTAAGTTGAACAACACATAATTTGGCACAATTTGGCGGGCCTGAGCTTAAGACAAATACATGCTTGAGAAGCATAGAGACTTTATTATTTCTACATGAGTGCATGCAGTGTACACGGGTTGAGCTGATCAGAGCCCCCCCCCCCCTGCCCTGTGCCCTCTCTCTACCCCACCACACGTTTTCATAAGTGCAGTTTTCACAGCACAAATGGTCCTACTTCACAAATAGAGAAGTTGTTATTTTGACTTACCATCTGTGCTTGGGCGGAACCATGAATGCTGTATCTTATGGATTGCCTGTCCCCCTCCCCCGCACCACCTCCTCTCCCAGCCTTGATGGTGTCTCCCCAAGACTAACAAGGCAGAAAGAACAAGGTATGCCTCCTCAGGCTGCTTAGGAAAGGAATTAGGGAGAGGACTCTTACAGAGACCTGACAAATGGGGCCTTGGCTGTCTAGCTGTAACACTCAGAAGAGGAAGACATAAATGCCGAGTCCGCTTGAATTCTTGAGAGAAAATAAATACAGTGAAAAGGAAACCAAGATCTCTCACAAACCTGTATGCAAGTTACCATGTTGAATAAGCCGTCCCCAGCTTCTGCCTTCACTGGATGGTCTAGTCTGGTTGTTGGAGAACTCTTCAAGTTGTTTTCTCAGGTTGTAGAACTGGATTTATGCTGAATTTCCACACAGCCTCTCTCATCTCTGGGCCCTGTGACTAGGGAGAGAAAGTGTAGGAAACGAATGAGGAATTTATGATCATAGACAAGATTTTGGTATCAGTTCATTGACTACAAAAAAGTTAAGATACTTAGGGGAAAACGGGACCTACAACTGTTCTTGCCTAGCGTAAAGTCAGTGGCCGAGTCAGTCCACGTGCCAGTCAAGGATGCTGGCTGGCACTCCTAGGGTCAAGTTTCTGTGCCACTTTCTGGAGGTACTTACAGTGTGCTTTTTGTTTTGTTTTTGTTTTTCGAGACAAAGTTTCTCTGTGTAGCCCTGGCTGTCCTGGAACAAGCTCTGTAGACCAGGCTGGTCTCAAACTCACAGAGATCCACCTGCCTCTGCCTCCTCAGTGCTGGGATCAAAGGCGTGTGCCATCACCACCCAGCCTACAGTGTGCTTTTACACAATGTGTGATGGACAGATATTAGCCAATCACACAAGACTAAAATCCTCTCAAGCCTTTGTGTATATATACTCCATGGGAGGCATTGCAGAGGATGAGAGCACGATGCCTGGAGTCTGGAAATTGTGACGTCTTTATCATTTGAAGGTGGTTTTTGGCATTGGGATTATTGTGATTTAATGCAACCATACAATAACCATCTGCACCCACTCTCAGAGGCCAGAAGTCCCTGGATGAGCACTATTAAGTGACCTCTAAAAGAAAAGAATAAAAGGGTGAAGAAGATGGAAAATGAGTTAAAAGCCAGAGTCACACAAACCAGAGAGCATCTTGCTTGCAACCTACAAGCTGGTTGTCCTAGCAGTGACAAACTGCAGCACCTCCTACTGGCCGGGAGGACCTTTGGAAAGCATGATGGGCTCGAGGACCACAGGGAAGGTAACCAGTGTGATGGGAGTCCAAACCTCATTGTGGTGCTCTGCCCACCTGCAGGGAAGTTTCTCTTTGGCTTTGATGCCTTCGAATTCATAAAGTACAAGCTTTAGCAAAGAAATGGAGACTTGGGTCCTCTAGCTGGAGTGTAAGGCTACTCGGGAGAGAAATTAAAACCGAGAGGATGGAGAACACACTGAAAAGAACTTAATCATGGCAAATGAAGCCAAAGCTAATAAACAGGGCTGATGGGCTCCTCTGGCCTCCAACAGTGGCTGAGGATGGTTGCTGTGCGATTGCTTTAAATCACGCTAATCCCAATGCCAAAAGCCACTTTGAATGATGAAGTGAAACGGCCTTCAACGGCAACCTGGAGGCCCTGGGTTACTGCCTCAGCTGGGTGGGGCTGCTGTCAACCTTCAGGCAAGCTCTGGATCCTGTCTGAGAGGCCAAGGCGGTCTTTACAGGAGACTTGGAGAACTGGCAGGTTTCAGTTTGGTTTGGAGTTTTGTTGTGTGTCTCTTGGCAGGAGGTGGCCATGCATCCACGGAGCACCCTGTATTAATGGCCGAAGTAACACCTACTGGCCAGACCAATGCCGGGTCTTGAAGTAGCTTTTCTTCTATTTTCTGACCGACTGCCTCACTCTATTTTGTGGGCCAATGAAGGCCCCTGCCCTGAGGTCCAAACTTCCCATTTCATGACATGAAAAATACACAGAGGAGAAGGGGACCCTGCTTTCATAGAGTGGAGCACGTGCTCTCTAGTGGGGGATTCTTGGAGGCCATAAGGGAAAGTCATTTTGTACAACAGTGGATCTCAGTCTAAAAACACAGCCATCTTAAGATGGTGAGATGGTTCAGCCAGTAAAGGTGCTTGATGCTCCAGCCTGATCCTGACGGCTTGAGTTAGATTCCTGACGGTGCATGAAGATGGAAGAAGAGAAATGACTTTGCAAAGTTGTCCTATGACTTACACACACACACACACACACACACACACACACACACACACACACACACACACACGCCTGTGGGAGGATTCTTCTGTATGCTGTGAACGTGTGTTGCTCTCATTGGTTGATAATGAAAGCTGATTTGGCCTATAGCCAGGCAGAAGAAGGCTGGGTGGAGAAAGCCAAATGGAGATACAGGGAGATGAAGAAGGGCAGAGTCGATAATTGATATAAACCTCTGTGTGGTGATTTGGAAAGGGACCACTGGGTATAATCAGGCATATAGGACAGAAAGCTCTGCCTCCGTTTACACACACACATACCCCACAGTCTTGACTGTCTACTTTCTTTCTCAGGTTTCTTTGATTTTTTTTTCCTCAGTACTTGGAGAGTACTTGATATGAGGTGAAGGTTTGGATTTTTTCCGTTTGGGTTCCAGACAGTTGACATGAATGTGGTCAGAAACTTGGTGTTTGCTTTCTGCTCATGTTAAATATTGTTGGAAACAAGATGAGATAATGAAATGTATGGCTTTATGATTATTTCAAAAAAAAAAAAGAAAGAAAGAAAAAGAAACCCAACCCTTTGCTTAACCGAAATTGTGTCAAAATGTACTATTTTCATCTAGTTGGTAGGACAGATATATTTATTTTCTCAATGTATCTTGGGAATCTAAAGAAAATGGAAATGCTTCCTCTGGTGCTGGAGAGATACCTCAGCAGTTAAGATCACATGCTGCTCTTGTGAAGGACCTGAGCTTGATTCCTGGTGTTCATGTGAGGTGCCTCACAACTGCCCATAATCTCCAGCTTCCGGAGATCTGATGCTCTCTTCTGGCCTCCTTGGGCACCTGCACTCACAAGTACCAACCCACACAGAAACTGCACACACACACACACACACACACACACACACACACACACACACACACTTAAAAATAAAAAGAAAATCTTTAAAATAACTTTAAAATTACTTCTTTACAAAGTTTCAAAATGGATTGATTTAATTTGGGGCATAGCAATGACACACTGTTACTTGCAGATCATTTGTTTATATCATGGGTTGACATTGAATAATGAGGGCCTTGCTCACTTTGGAGGTTATAATATCCAGATCACAGGTCTGACTTAGCACTTGTTGAGTCCCCTCACTCCCTGCTAGAACAACTTAAAAATAATTAGAAGAAATGGGAATGAAAACGGCACTTCATTCCACTTCATATAATACACAAAAAGGCAAGGCATACAAATGGAATTGCCAGGAGCATCGTGTGTGTGTGTGTGTGTGTGTGTGTGTGTGTGTGTGTGTGTGTGTGTGTGTGTATGTTCACACATGTAGAAGAATGCGACATGAGAAGACCAGACTGAGGGGCCCAGGCCTGAGGTCAAGAGAGTGGAGTATAGATGGACGCCGTGGTGGGAGTGGATTTGTATCTGCCAAACTTCTTTCTTTTGTGGCTTGTGCTTGTTAGGAGGAAGAACAGTCACCATCATTTGTGAGTTTTTATGGAGGAAATCTGACCTGTTCTTTCTTTGTCTTCATTACAGCTCTTAGAGAAAAGTTGGACCATTTAAAGGAGAACAGAGATGCATGATAGTCTCTGAGGAGGAGATGATGAAGATTGATATTCAGCCCAAGGCCAACCGCTGCCCACCCTCCTTCCTTCTCTTGGCCAAGAACAGTTGGCATCAAAATGTACCCTGGGTTCCCAAAGGGACCCTTGTCTGATTATTTGCTTGATTACCATATAGTCTGGGAAAAAAGATTTTTATTTCTGTGGCAACTTAAGTCTACTAAAATTTCCCCTTTATAGGCCACCTTAAAGCAAAGATCACAAAGATGTCAACCCACCCACTAAAGTTAATTATTTTTCAAGCGGCGTAGACTCAAAGAGGAGATCTGCTTTCATGTCGCCTTCTCGCCCTCCAGGGGTAGTAGCTGTATGAGGATTTCCCATGGAGTCACTTTTTGGGGAGAAGAGTCTTGCTATAGTGGTGACCTTGGCATTAGAATTCATTTCAACACTGACACTCCAGGGGAACTTTCCATGTACCCCGCCTCCCAGGAATCGTGCACTTTTAAAACTCTCAAAGACATTATTTATAACAGTGTCTGACAAATGGTGGCATTGCACCAAAATGTGTAGCTGTGGATTTTCCTCTGGTTGGCTATTTTGCAATTCGGAGCCTCCCAGGCACATGGCAAAGTCTCACTTCCTACCTGAGCCAAAACCTTGCATCAGACTGATATGACTTGAAGGAATGAAGACTCAAGGTCCTTGTTTGCACAAGTCAATGGTCGATATATATCTGTTCAATCAACTATTTCTATTTTTAATTAGTAGTTGAAGACTGTATGGAGAGACACTTTTTTAAAACACAAAGTACTTTGGGGACTTATATACCCTTTTAAATTAACTCTTTAAACCTGTGTAATACATTGTCAAATTGAAACCTAGTAAAAAGATAGTCCCCAGTCTTTGCAAAGGGCTAGGAAACAGGCATATTCCTGTATTGCCAACTTGAACACAAACCAGTATGGATTGATGAATCAAAGTATTTGTAACTGTAAATCAAGTGATACCTTATATTCATGGTTTATATAAAGAATATAGATGCAAGAACAAATGATTTTTATCTCATCATTCTAAAATGAAAAATTAGGAGGGGGAAGTAGCCCAAATGAAAGAGTGGTCAGATACTTCGAGTCATACATACTCTGCAGATGAACCATTTTCCAAGACCCATAGCGTGGGTAGGGATGATTTCTCAACATAACATCAAGTGAAAAAACAAAAAAAAAAGTAGAGATAAAATGAGAATTAATTAAAAGTTTTTGGCACCTAAGACATGCACAGAGAAAGCCTGGAGGAGTGCAGTCACCAATACCTTGGATTTTCTCTGCCTGGTGGGATTATGCAAATTTTTCTTTAAGTTTACTATTCAAATGACACAGACAAACACTACACTTTATAATGAATTACTCTTCTGATTACAAAGATCATTAGTATAAGTTTTGCTTGAACAACTGATTGATTTATGAAAAGCCACAAACCGGAGTCATATCATTTAATTTAACCAGGCCCCTTTTTATCTTTAAAAGTTCAGGTTGCTTATAAGAAACATACATGATGAAGTGACTAAGCAAAACTCAAAGACCAGAATTAAAGAAGAGAATGAACCTGGATACCCTGTGCACACAGACCTGTGAAATGGAGACAGAAGGAGGATGACGGCTCCCAGAACCAATGGTAGTGTAACCTCTGAATGCCTCGTCCGAGGAAGCGAAGGTGTGTTTGGAAGACACTGATCTGTGACTTACCCAGCACCCACTGATAGATAGGCCAGCCACTTCTATTCCTGAAGGTTTCTGTGGCATCCTTCAATGATGGCCCATGCTAGACCTCTAAAGCACGATGCAGCGAGCAATTATACGGATCTGTCTTCATCTGTGTTCTTTGAACTAAGACAGAATTCCAGACAAGACTTGTGGAATCACTTCCCCTTGAGTGTAGACTTGCCTTGTGGCTGGCTGCTAATTGAGAGAACGTGGTACTCATGAAAGGGTTCCATGGCTCCATGTTGAGAAATTGTTCTTAGAAATCTGCCTTACACATACCCTCTCCCATGGAGGTTTTGATGAATATGCTGCCTTGTTATAAATGCCCGCATGGCAAGGACTGAGGACAGACACTAACCGAATATCCACTAGAGGCAGGTGTGGTGATATTGTGTTCCCCAAGATTATTGGGTACCCTAATAAACTTATCTGGGGTCAGAGAACAGAACAGCCACTAGATACAGAGGCCAGAAAATGGTGGCACACACGCCTTTAATCCTAGCATTCCAGAGGCAAAGATCTGTCTGGATCTCTGTGAGTTCAAAGTCACACTGGAAACAGCTAGGCATGGTAACAAGAGCCTTTAATCCCAGGGAGTGATGGCAGGAGCAGAAAGGTATATAAGGTGTGAAAACCAGAAACTAGAAGCTTTTGGCTGGTTAAGCTTTTAGGCTTCTGAGCAACAGTTCAGCTGAGATTCATTCTGGATGAGGACTAAGAGGCTTCCAGTCTGAGGAAACAGGATCAACTGAGGAATTGGTGAGGTGAGGAAGCTGTGGCTTGTTCTGTCTCTCTGATCTTTCAGCATTCACCCCCAATACCTGGCTCCAGGTTTGTTTTTATTAATAAGACTCTTTAAGATTCATGCTACAGGCAGGGCCTATGCCGAGTGGCACAGAGGACCTGAATTCAGCTAACCATGGAAATGCTGTTCAACCTTCCCTGAAGCCACAGTCAGAGAGGACCTGACTGCAGCTGTGTGACAGACCAGGAAACATGGTGCTTGGCATAGCCACAGCTGGATTCCTGGCCAGTGGAAACCATGAGATAATAATGCACATTATTCCAAGGCTCTGAGCTTGTGGTGATTTGTTACTAGTACGGGATGACCAAATACAATTATTTTCCTCAGATCTGAGAGCTTAGAGCTTGGCTTTCCTGAGTCAGAACCCATGCTATCAGCCGCTTCTCCCTGGCTTTGACTTCACCTCCTTTAGCCCAGCTTTCTAACTACACTAGATACATGCATTGCTTAAGGACAGGGGTATACTATATGGGATATATCGCTGGGTAACTTGATCATTCTGTAATTGTCACAGACTATGGTCACACAAACCTAGAAGGGATGCCCTCTTACAAACCCAGGCTGCATGGTGCAGCTCCAGCCTACAAGCCTGGACAGCAAGTTGTTGTGCTGCATACTACAGGTAATTATAATACAATGGTAAACATTTGTGTTCCAGAACATTTCTGAATGTAAGGAAAGACACAGTGAGTACACAGTGTAAGAGAAAGCATGCACAGCTGTCCAGGGCAGGTGCATGAATAAGGCTTGCAAAACCGGAAGTCACTCTGGGTGAATCAATGCACGGGTGGGGAGTATGGACAGGCCCAGGACCATGGAGCATACTGCAGACGTGATAACAATGTACACTTGTGCCACACTACACTTACTTTTTAAAGTAATCTTCCTTCTGCAGTGATAAATTGGCCTTATTTTTATTTTATAAACATTAAAAAAAACTGTTCCAATGTCTGTAATAATACCTTGCTTTAAATACACAGTGTGTAGTTGTAGAAAACCCCTTTCTTACTTATTTTTTGCAGTGCTGAGGTTGGAGCTCAGGGCTTTATGAATGTTAGGCAAGTGCTCTACCACTGAGCTGCACTACTAGCCTCATTTTTTCTGTCTGCCATGAGCTTGCTGTTGTTCCAGCTTTTTCCTTAGTATTTGTTGTGGTTAGAAACCATGATGCAAACACACACGTTAAGTCAGGCCTACACAAGGTCCCTATCATCAGCACTACTTCCCCCTCCTCAGCATCTGGTCCCCTTAGGAGGCTTCAAGGACAATGACACTTTAGGGAGCTGTCATTTCCACAGACAAGGCCTTCTACATCCTTTCTAAAGACCCGCTGGAGGCACTCTGGGCTGTTGCTCTTTTCAAAACTGTCTCTGTGCAGGCCAATGTGTCTTCCTTTTCTTCATCACGGATGTGCTTGTGACTGGATAATGCATTGTGGACATCCCTCCCTGCTGAAACCCTGAAAGGGTGGGGTCCGTGTTTTCCCTTTTTACTTAGACACAGAGAGCTCTACTAACACTTGTTCTAGTGAACATCCCACTGGGAGTTTTCATGGAGTTCTTTTTCTTCCCCTCTGTGTCCCCGTTCTTTTGCCTTCTCTTCAGGTGTGTGCTCTTTTTCCACTTCCTGTAATCTCCTGGGGTTGACTGAGTTATTTTTATGTACCCCATAATGGTAATTAGCTTTGTTTGTGATCTTTATCACCATCAATACCTTTATTTAAACACATGACGTTGTAATTTTCTGTTCAGCGCTATCTCTTGTCTTAAGCAGTGAATGATTCAGGGATAGGACTGATTCACTTCAGCAGCCCTGGTATGCAGTCCAGAGCTGACACTCAGAGTCTATGGGCATGTTTATTGAGCTAATAAGTCATTGATGATGTTGGGAGGCCGTGTAAACAAATCAACAATGTGATCAAGATTTCAATTGTGAAAATGTTTTATTAATATCTGCAGTGGGGCAGACACTGAACCAAACTCGTTCAAACAAGAACAAGTCATTGTTTCTTACCCTAAAGTTGTCAAAATATAGACAGGGAAGACACCCCATTGAGAAAGAATGACAGTAATAACCAGTTTCCAAGAGATGGGAATTTGAACTGTAGGAAGTGGCTTTCTGTGTAGGTTAGAAACAACTAAATATGGGGATGTTATAGGATTCCAGCTATTCAAGTTTATGCTGCCAGACGACAAGGTAGGATATAGTGGATCTGATGTACTCTTACTCTGTAAGGGCTTTAATTCCAGGGCTTGGAAAGAATGACAGACATTTGAATCCTTAGCAAATAGTAAGGGATACCTTGAGCAGATAAATCTGAGAAGCGATTAACTCACAGCCAAGCAGGAGGGCTGTGCAGTTAATGG
The DNA here is from genome assembly GCA_902168415.1 of Peromyscus melanophrys. NCBI lineage: Eukaryota > Metazoa > Chordata > Mammalia > Rodentia > Cricetidae > Peromyscus > Peromyscus melanophrys. The sequence continues at coordinate 41,793 of CABHPR010109546.1, forward strand.
AAATGAGCAGTGAACACGGACGAGGTTTTCAACTGCCAACTTCAGAGGAAGAAACAGCTTCTTTTAAAACCTCTCACTTCCTGTCCTAGTTGCTATCAAAGCAAATGTTGAAAAAAGTTGTCTCATGAAATTCCAGCTTAAATGACGCTATTTGTTATTTAATGAGCAGACTTGTAGTTGCCAAGCGCATTCGCTGTCTATAGCTGCGTATCACATTATCCACGGTGACATTTCTTATCCCTCAGCTTTCTCAAGCCAAGAGTCTGGGTATAGCTTAGCTGGGCCATCTCCCAAAGTGTCCACTGGGAATGCAGTCATCTTGGGGTTGACTGTGGCAGGACCTACTTCAAGACACTCTCATGCCGGAACAGGATTCATGTTCTCATGGGCTGTGGATCTGAGACGGTCTGGCACTAGATAGCTTTGGTGTGAAACTACCTGTCTTTTTCACATGGGCCTCTCCGTATTGCAGCTCCTACCAGAGTAGCTTAAGGCCAACAGAGCAGAGGAAACAGAACAGGCTGAGCAAGGCGGAAGTTACAGCCCTTTTCAGAGTATCACCCTGTCCCTTGATTTTTAAATCAAGACAAGTCAAATCATCTTAGAGGAGAGGGAAGCATGCAAGAGCATGATTCAGCACAGGAGAGAGGATTGGAAGCCATTTCCAAAGCAACTGCTATAGCACGTCATTTCCTTTTGTGTCCTTGATCAGAATCACCCCTCTCCGGGCTTTGTTTTGTTTACCTTCTGCTATACTGTAAAAAGACGTTCTAGCAATGGGAAAAGGGATCAGAGGCTACAGCCGGAGGAAGAGTCACTGATAGCCATGTGCTTAGAATCAACCCAGGGTCACAGGAAAAGGAGTCATAAGGAGAAGTAAGCCAACAGCCCTCCCCCTTCACAACCCATACACAGAGGACCGAGCCAGATGACCTGGTGCTCTGGTGGGGTCAGCATGAGACACGGGTATGGTAGGAGGAAGCTTGGGCTGTATTACCTACCAGTGAGTGGTGGTGTTGGGTATGGGCTTGGAGTCTGGCTCATCCTGGAATCATGTGCTCGTCTCTGGGTGTAAAATTTTAAAATGATAAGACACCCTGAGAATCACCTAAAAGGAGCAGCTGGGACTGAGTGCCAAGATTCCCATGGAAAGAGAAGTGGGGAGATTTCAAGTTCATGTAGGAAGCATCTTAGCTATAGGAGTATGTGGATTTTCTCAGTTTCTCTACAGGGGACAGAGCTGCGTCAGAACAGAAGCTGTTGCAGGCTGTGGAGGATGATGGCAACCTGACTTCATGAAGGTAGTGGGGCTGAGGCTGGGTCAGGTAGAGCTATGCTGGCTCTATCTTGGTTAAACAACAGAGACCTAATTTCAACAAGCCTTGGCAAAATCTGGCACAGAAACACAGATACTGGGTGTACTTCAGGACTCTGTGGTTCTTCTTTGACTTCGTGTATACATTGGCTTTGCCAAGAATGTGGACTCACATCTTAGCGAGTTCCTCATCAGGTAGGACTGGCCTCTTCAAGGTCTTGTTCCAAAATATAAAACATTAGCCAGGTACCTGCTTATACTAGGCACTAGTGAAAACATTCAGTTCACATCAGAGAGGAAAACAAGCACCTGGATCCACATGGGGGTGACATGCTAGAGAAGCCGGGTGCATTCTCTGGACAAGGACATCTACTATCTGTCCTCACTGGTACCCAGGAAACGTCTGACTTCAGCCCAAGCACCATACATATATGACTCCACTTTCTCACACCATCACATTGAAAATCTTCAATGTGGAATGTGAGGGTTTGCATGAGAATGGCTCCCAGAGACTCTATGTTTGAGTCTTGGTCTCCGGTTTGTGGAGCTGTTTGGGAAGGATTAGGAGGTGTGGCCTTGTTGGAGGAGGTGTGTCATTGGGGGTCAGCTTTGATGTTTCACAAACCCTTGCCATTTCCCAGTTGGTTTTTTCTCTGCCTCATTGTTATTGCCTCTACGTGTAAGCTCTCAGCTGCTACTCCAGCACTATTCCTCTCTGCTCACTGCCACACTTCCTATATGGTGGTCATGAACTCACCCTCTGGAACTATAAGCAAACCTCTAACTAAACGCTTTCTTTTATAAGTTGCCTTGGTCATGGTGTCTCTTCATAGCAAAAGAGAAGTAACAAGACATGGAGGGTTATAGTCTTTTACAAATGGACTTAACTTGTCTTTCTATTTCCCTACCTATTTTTGAAAGGATTATTTCATCTCATGAGAGGTATCAAGTCATGGTTGGCCAATTCCCTTGCTTTGGTACTGTGGCAAGGTTGCACATTATGATGGGAGCACACAATGAACAAAGCTTCCATATCAAAAGCGAGGGAGTAAAAAGGAGAAAGGGTCCAGGGTTCCACAAGTCCCTTTAGGGGCTTATGCATTTATCTTAGTCACTGTTCTATTGCTGTGAAGAGACACCATGACCAAGGCAAGTCTTGCAAAAGAAAGCAATTAATTGGGGGCTTGCTTACAGTTTCAGGGCTCCATTATCATCGTGGTGGGGAGCATGGTGACAGTCATGACAGGCATGGTGCTAAAGAAGTAGTTGAGAGCTACATCCTGATCCACAGACAGAGAGAAATAGAGAGACTGGGCCCGGCACAGGCTTTGAATGCTCAAAGCCTACCCGCAATGACACACTTCCTCCAACAAGGCCACACCTTGAATCTTTATAATCCTTTCAACTCCCTGGTGACTATGCACTCAAATATATAAGCCTATGGGATCCATTCATATTCAAACCACCACAGTCCTCAGTGATCTATGAGCCTCACCCTAGTGCCCCCCCAAAGGTTCAATCATCTCCCTATAGCATCGAATTTTTAACTCATGGGCCTTTGGTTGACAATCGTGATCCAAACCATGGTACAAAGGATGGAATTTGTACAAAATTCTTGCACAGAAGTGCAGAATGTGTCTGGGGAACAACACAGGCCAACACTCTTCTTTTTTTTTTTTTCAGTAGCCTCTAGTTAGTAAGCTCTAATATTAGAGAAGGAATGCCTCTGTTGCTGGAAAATTTCTCTCGAGCTCCCAAGTCCCGCCAGCTCCCAAGTCCCGCCAGTCCCAGAAACCACTTACAAAATAAACACACAGACGCTTACATTATTTAAACTGCTTGGCCATTAGCTCAGGCCTATCATTGTCTAGCTCTTACTCTTATATTTAGCCCATTTCTATTAATCTCTACTTTGCCACGTGGCTCGTGGCTTACCGGTACTTTACATCTTCCTTGTTCTGCCGCGGCTCCAGGCCGTCTCTCCCTATCCTTCCTTCCTCCTCAATTTTTCTCTCTGTTAGTCCCGCCTATACTTCCTGTCTGGCTATTGGCCAATCAGTGTTTATTGATATACAGCGATATCCACAGCATGCCTCAGCAGCAGAATAGATGACTCTGACAGCAAGAGCGAGGGCAAACAGGCAAAACCCAAAACTGGCTTCTTCCATGTCCTTCTGTATAGGCTCTCACCATCTCACCAAAGGTATGGCCCAGACTTGGGGTGGGTATTCTGACCTCAAACGAGCCAATCAAGAAAAACCCCTCCTCACAGGTGTGCCTAGCAGCTTGACTTTTATATATATATACCACTAGAATGAATATATATGTATGTATTATGTACATATATGTATGTACACATATATATTCATTCTAGTGGTTCTTTTCTTCTAGAACCCTGACTAATACAGGGAGAGATGTCCACCCTTCACCTCCCATTTGTTTCCTGGTCTCTTTACCCATTCTCTTCCATCTGTGCCTCTGAGGAATCCCAGTACATCTTGCTTTATCATTGAAGGCTCTTAGCTTATAACTTTCCTCCCACTTAGTTATAAGCTATTTGAGGACAAAAACCTCATCTTTTTATGTTTAAAGATCTCCAAAGTTCCATGAGGCCTAGCCTTTATTTAATAAATGTTCGTTGTTTTGAACTGAATGTAAGCCCCTCAGGATCTGTGCCTTCATTGAGTCTTGTGTTCAGTGTCTCTACTTGGAGAATGCTGGACTGCACTACATTCTACAGATAATGCTATTATTGAAATGTACTTCTAGGTGTAAATGACTCACATACAATGAAGAGACAGCCTGTTATAACATGGTTGATGAGCTGGCTCGCTAATTCAACAGGAAAGCTGAATGGCAAACCTCCAGTGTTACCTTTCTATGTAATTAAGAAGCTAAGGAAAGCATGAAGCCAAGCCTGTACCAATTACCTGTGCCTCCTTTTGAACTCTCAGGCAGGTAATATGGACTAGAAAAGATTTTGGGACTGGCTAAGTTTGTGGACAGCCTTGAACTATCATGGTGAGCAGCTTATTCATGTCATAGAAATATGCATTGGTGTCCTGATCTGAATCACCACCAGGCTAAATGTTGGGGAAGCAATGGGGTAGTGGGTTAGACCCTCATTTGAGTATTAGTACTGTAAATAATGCTACCTGAGCCTCAGAACATGGCTGCATTTGAATCTAATGGCCCTACAGAGCAATCATTCTAGAGTGAAGTCATTCTGGTGAACTCTAACCTTATAGCTCTCCTTATAAAATGTGAGATCTTGAGACAGAGGGATGGAGGCATGGAGATGCAGGGAGAATGCCATGTGAACATCATATTAGTTACTTTCATTTATTGTGGTAAAACACTATGACCCAAAGCAACGTGGGAAGAAAAGGGTTTATTTGGCTTATAGTACCACATCACATTGCATTATAGAGAGAAGCCAGAACCAAGTTCAAAGCAGCAACCTGGAGGCAAGAAATGAGGCAGAGACTATGGAGAAATGCCACTTACTGGCATTCTTATACAGCCCAGGACCACTTCCCATGGCATGGCACTACCTGCAGTGGGCTGGACCCTCCCACGTCAATAATCACTCAAGAAAATGTCCTACACACATGCGCATGGGCCAACATGATGGGGGCAATTCCTCCATTGAGACTCCCTCTGTCCTGGTGACTTTAGTTCATGCTAAGTTGACAAAAACTAGTCAACAGAAGCATGAAGACAAACTAAGGAGAGAAACCTGGCATGAACCCTCCCTTGGAATGCTCACAAGGAACCAACTCACCTGACCTTGGACTTCAGCCTCCAGAACTGTGAGAGAGTGAACTCTCCAGTGTGAGGCATGTTCTTATTGCAGTCTGAGAAAACTAATCTAAGAGATGATGAAGCCAGTGCGTCGGTTTCCTTTAGCCACAGATTACAACTCGAAGGGAACTGATGGAAGAGGAGAGGCTCTATGGAAAGACACAAGGAAAGAACCCAACCTCGCTCTACACACTGAGATAAGGAGGGCAAGCTGCTATCAACCAGGTGCAGTGCAGACTGTGGGAGGACTCCAGATAAGACCTTGCTCAGATATGCCCCTGTCTTTGTCAAGGTTTCTATTGCTGTGAAAAGACACCATGACCATGGCAACTCTTATACAAGAAAACATTTAATTGGGGTGGTTTACAGTTCAGAGGTTCAGTCCATTATCATCATAGTGGGACACCGTGGCATTCAGGTAGACATGGTGCAGGAGAAGTAGCTGAGAGTTCTACATCTTGAGCAGGCAACAGGAAGTGAACTGAGACTCTGGGCATAGCTTGAGCGTGCATGAGACCTCAAAGCCTGCCTCCACAGTAACACACTTCCTCCAACAAGACTACACCTAATGCAATAAGGCCATACCTCCTAGTAGTGGCACTCCCTTTGGGGTCCATTTTCTTTCTAACTACCTCAGCTCCCCTCCCCCAGGGAAAAGTTAAAACACCAGCTCCATTGAGCAGTGGAGCATTTTAAAGGAAGGAATAGAAATACCATTTCTTGATCCATTTCAAACAGAATAGTAGAAAACACTCCAAAATTTAGTCCAGGGAGTCCTGCCCTGGCAGGCGGGTATCCAGTTGATTTAATCTGATTCTTTTTTTGTTTCTGCTCTTATAAACCCCTTCTCGTTTTCTTCTGACAGCTGAAGGGGCTGTTATGCCTCCCCTCAGTAGACATGACCTTTCTTTATTAAACTGATCATGTGGGGATAAGAAATTCTGACCCTTAAAATAAAATGTGGTGACATTTAAAGCAAGGTCCAAGTTCCTTAGGAATTTTCACATTCTGAGGGAGAGATGATTGTGTTAGGAGGTTAGACCTGGGTTGAATTTGCCTTTTGGCAACCCGACAGGCTCTTCCCCCTTCCCCTGTAGCATTATTTGGCAGCCCAAATGTGGAAGAGCAGGCGCCATCCCTTCAGAAGGTTTCAGAAACCATCCTGCTTTTCTCATTGAAGATCACAGTGTTGATAGTTGATTCGGTTGGCATATGAGTCATCTTAGATGCAGCCTTCCTAAAATTCAACACCCCAAATCTTGGGTGCTCACATTTCGGATGATTGATCTTCAAAATCTGGGAAATGTGTCAAATGGCTTTGGTGAGCCAAAATGCTTGCTTTTGTTTTGGTTTCCTGCAAACTGCCTCAGAATGGCTGAAGTTTGGAGCCACTGATGGTCTCTTTTCCTGGTGTGTTAGTGAGTCTGGTTTGTTGGGAACTCTGAGCTGTCTAGACATAGGTATCTGTCTGGATTGCAGCCAAGGTCATACTGGGCAAGGCAGCCAAGTTGGAACAAACCAACACTCTCTCACCCCGAACTCTGAGATCCCAGCTGAGCAGCTAGGTAGACAGGAAGCTCCATTCCGTGCTCTTTCACGTTTCTCTACCCAGAACTTTCTGCTCTGTCTCCTTGGCCAGAGTGTGCTGCCAGTGTGTCTGTGGCAGCAGCAACAACTTCATCTCTACAGTCCCCCTTTTGTTTGCTGTTATCTTCCCTGAATGCTGGAAACAGATTTCCATTTGAGCTTGGCTTTACATCTTCTCATGGAGATTTTGTGAGTGATGCTTTCACACCTGCTCCTGAGAGTCCATCTCTGGATTCCCCGGGGACGTTTCTAGTGATCTCAAACTGGCCTGTCTTGCATCACCAGTCTCAGGGCAAGCTTGGGATCTTTCTGAAACTTAAGCAGCACATCTGAGAATAGATTGGTGGGTAGTGGAGGGGCCAGGACTCTTGCACATTGTTATCATGTATGAAGAAGATGGTGTCAGACTCTTGTCTAAAGCAAGGTCTCAAGCTATACAGGTGTACTTTAGACAGCAATGAAGAATTGCACAGACTCTGAGATAAAGCTTTGCTTGGCGTCAAGACCTGGCAAAGTAGTGCAAGGAGGTTGCTGTGAGTTCAATGCTAGCTTGGGCTACAAACTGAAATCAAGTTTCAAAAAAACAAGACAGATTTTTCTTGGGGAGGAATGCTACCACAGGCTAAGAGTCTGCTTTGTAGGACCTGTAAAGACTGTAAAGCAATAATGGGGTTGATGTGTTTTTCCCCTCTGTCCTCCTTCTCTGCATTACACACACACACACACACACACACACACACACACACACACACACACA
>CABHPR010109548.1:0-12997 GCA_902168415.1 Peromyscus melanophrys
TGTACTTAACATGTACAAGGCTCTGGGTTTCACCTTAGCGTGCATGCACACAAACACTGTATTTGTATTTTTCATGTGTAACACAAACCCTTATAATAGCATTTCTGTAATCGTTTGGTAGTTAGAAGTTTATCAATATAAAAATGACTCAGGAAAAATATTTCTTGCTTTTGATTTTTTAGGTCATAATTCTGTGTTATAGTTATTAACTGAGCCACCGCATCGCTAGAGCAGCTATGGGAATATGTAAATGAATTAGCATGATTTCTGCTCTATTGAGAGAAGTTTGATTGGTAAAACCAGTTGTGAATTGCAGTTGGTCACAAATCACAGTTTACAGAATCTTACTCCATTGTATTCTGGTTAACTGGACTGTTGTCGAATGAGGACTGGGGATTGAGCTCAGTGCCTCATATGTACCATGTGGGCAGTGTACCACGGAATTGTATGTCCAGTTTGGATTTTCTTACAGGCAACTCTGTCTCTCTGCCTAGACCCTTAAAGGACATTTTTTTCCATCCTGAAAAGGCAATATTTTTACTGGAATATGCCAGAGTATTACTTGTTCTTTGTTAATTTTCCAAGATACACAATATATTTTAGTATGTTGGCCCAAATATTTTAATCTGTTATAACTTCTACTATTGAATGTATTTCATTTTAAGGGTTCCTGTGATGTATATGCTGGATAATTCTTGCTTAACTTTTATGCATATACCTTTTAACATTTTTTGTGGGTTTTTTTGTTGTTGTTGTTTTTCTAAGCAGGGTGTCATGTAGCCAAAGCTAGCCTGGAGCTTGCTATATAGACCAGGCTGGCCTCTAACTCGCAGATCTACCTGGGCAGTGATTGAAGAGAGTATACCATTACACCTGGCCAATTATATTGTTTAAAATCATAGCCTTCATATTTATAAAAAAAAATGACACTTTTAATTTATGTGTGAAGTTTCCCTTCAGATGTGAAGGTCAGAGGACAGCCTCTGGGGTAGGTCCTCCCCTCTCACTGTGGGGTTGAACTCAGCGCTCACTACCCACCATGTCACCTTGCCGGCCCTTTACCTTTTCTTCTAAAGACGTGTGTGTGTGTGTGTGTGTGTGTGTGTGTGTATTTATATACTATTTTAAGCCCTAGTGTCCCTTTAAGTGTCCCCTTCTTTCCTCGTCTATCCTGACTGCTGTCATTTTTCTTTGTGCATCTTTCTGTCAACTATCCAGTGTAAGTTCTTAGCTTGTCATTTTCTGTCTCTCCACTCCCTACCCCAGCTTTGCTTTTCTTTCTCTGTGTGTCTTTCTGGTCTTGTGTATCCCAGGCTGTTCTTGAACTTGCTATATAGCCAAGGATGACTTGAACAATGCCTCCTATCTCCCAGGGGTTAGGCATGCAGACGTTGAAGCACTGGGCTACAGCGCATCTGTCTGTGCCAGTTCTGTGGTCTGCCTCTGTTGGCTTTGTTATTCGGTTCTTGTTCATTATCTTCACAGTACCTGCCACGGGATAGCTTGGTCCCCTTTTCACATTTACATTTAAACAAGATGGTTATGTCTATATTTTAGGAGGAGCTTGCTGTGCTAGGGATGGGGAGTTGTCCTGGTTTCATGGTTCAAGATTTTTCTCCTTTATTCCTTTTGTGAAGTATTTTAAAACATGGCCACTCAAAAATAAAAGTGAAGTACACTCATTAGAATGAAAATTAGTAAGTGTTGTGAGAACATACAGCAACTGAAATTCCGCATTGCTGTGGGAATTATACATTAGTATGGGAATGTAAATTGGAACGAACAAATTGGAAAGCTGTTTGGCAGTATCTACTTACACTAAACACATGCATGCCTTATGGTTCAGCAGTTCCACTTGGAGATACATACCACCAAAGTAAATGTACTAGAATGAATGTTTGCAGCACTAATTATAATATCCCCAAATGGAACTCTTCACAATGACCATCACTCCAGTATATTGTAGACGCTACCAGCTAGAGTGCTACATCGATATACCCAAATAAATAACATCTAGCATTGATACCTTTGTCTCCTTCCCTAGTGGTCTGCTTTGGTCAACTGGATATTAGCAAACCTTACTGCTACGGCAACTTCATAAATGCATAGCCATTGAGGACAATACTGCCCTAGATGATAGCCAGAGTCCTAGGCCAGAGGCTTAATTGTGTGTGTGTGTGTGTGTGTGTGTGTGTGTGTGTGTGTGTGTGTGTGTGTCTCTGTGTGTGTCTGTGTGTGTCTGTCTGTTTGTCTACCCAGGGGAAGTGGAAAAAGAAAAGAAAAAATAGGGGCTCCTTGCATGCAATGAATGTTCCATGATCTGGTTATAGGCTCTGTTGTAAAACGTTTTGAAGTAGTAGCAAGATTGTAGCATGAATCTTAAAAGTTCTTATTAATAAAAATCAAACCTGAGCCAGGTATTGGGGTGAATACTGGAAGATCAGAGAGACAGAACAAGCCACAGCTAACCTCACCTGGCCAACTTCTCAGCTGATCTTGTTTCCTCAGACTGGAAGCTTCTGTGTCCTCATCCCAGTGGCTCTCAGCTGAACTGATGCTCGAAAGCCTGAGGCTTAACCAGCTAAAAGCTTAACCAGCCAAAATGCTTCTAGTTTCTGGTCCTCACGCCTTATATACCTTTCTGCTTTCTACCACCACTCCCTGGGATTAAAGGCTCGCTTTCTGGGATTAAAGGCGTGTGTCACCATGCCTGGCTGTTTCCACTGTGGCCTTGAACTCACAGAGATCCAGAGGGATTTCTACCTCTGGCGTAGTGCTAGGATTAAAGGTGTGAGTGCCACTATTTTCTAGCCTTTGTATCTAGTGGTTGTTCTGTCTCTGACCCCAGATAAGTTTATTAGGGTGCACAATATTTTAGAGAACACAATACCACCACACAAGGTATTTACTTACTATTTCTGTTCTTTTCTGATTGTATATCATGTTCGAATACAAAGGGAAATAAACAGCCTTTCATGGATCTTCCTGTATGATATTCTCTGAAGCTGGTCTTACTTGGGTGTCTGTCTCTGCCTTGTCTGCCTCCGTCCTCTTGGGTTGGTTGACTCTAGCTCACAGCTTTCTTCCCAGGGTCTCTTAAGTCAGTGTTATGACTGGAACATGAAGTAGCTCCCTTAGGCCGATGTGCTTAGTGTTGGTTCTCAGCTGATGGTGCCGGTTTGAAGTTCTGGGAACTTTCTAGGGTGAGGCCAGCTGGAAGCAGTAAATCACTGGGGGTGTGTTCTTTCCCTGACCTCTTCCTGTGTTCCTTCTCTCTGCTTCCTGCCTTCTGTGATGCTCTGCTCCACCCCACGCCACTGAGATGGACAGATCCTGACACTGTGAGCTAAAATAAATCCTGCCCCGTGTTTCTCTCAGATCTAGAGAGCAGCAAAACCAGTGTGATAAACTTGACGGTTTTGTGATGGCTGGGAAGCCTGAGCAGTCTGATTGGTTGTTCCGTAGAGGCAACTTCACTTAAAATTTCTTGTTTCCCATCTTTTAGGATTAACAGAAGTGACACTCTCTCACACAGACACCCCCTTTGACCTACCTAGGCGATCAGTTTTCTAGTTTATATAATTTGTCTAATTTACAGTGATAAACCAAGGCATATTTATTGTAGGGAGTCTAATTCTTTTGTAATGACAGGTTTGTTAATGTTTTCATGGCAGTTTAGGTTTAGAAATTCACTTTATCCAGATTTTCGGAAAACTAGAAGCTAAACATTAGTAGATTTTCTCAAATAGTAGAAATTAACGTTGTGGGGAAAGTTCGCTATTTTAACTTTTTTTGTGAATGTATTTTCTCAGTGAGTTTAAGTAAAAGCAGTTGTACCTTTATTTGCATTTGGAAATCTGGATTAACAAACAGAAACATTTAAGATTATCTTTTTCTTTCCCTGGACAATTGTCTTAAGTTTCTTACCTTTGAAGTTTTGTATCTTTAGTCCTGTTTTCTGTCACCAGTTCCAGAAAGGATGGATCAGCCCTACTGACAAGTCCGTTAAATTTATTGATTCCCCCAAGTCTTATTTGCATAGCCTTTGACGAGATACCTGTGAAATGTTAACTGGAGGTGTCCCTATGCTTTCTGCAGAACAGCCCTTGAAAGATAAGCATCATCTGATGGCTTAGTCTTGGGAGCATTTTCCCTCTTGAACATAGTCAGGGAAAGATGTGTAGTCTTATAAATAGCATTCTGCCTATGAATATATTGTACTTGTGAACATATTTGATATATGAATGTTTGATTTGTATATATCCTACTTCAGTTGCTTTTTAGCCAATTGGCTATGTTCTTTCTGGCAGTCAAAAGTCTTACCATGCAGTGTGTTTTGTATATACACTTCTTTATGATGTATATATGGATATAAAACCTCCTTTAAGGAATTAGTTTTCCTGTTGAAAATTAGGTTTAAAGCCAGGTGTGGTGGCACATGCCTGTAATGCTAGCATCTGGGACAATGACGTGACGCAAGAGGATCTCTAGCTGGAGGTCAGCTTTGTAGCTGCATAAGGAGTCCTGCCTAAAAAAAGTCATAATGTTTTATAAATTTACCCTATTGCTTTCCTTTTTTTAGGTCATCTTTTTGCTGTTAAGCATTCAAAATCTATACTGTGTGTGTGTGTGTAATATCGATGTTAGAGGTGCTTGTGGATGTATGTGCATGTGAGGGAATCAGAGGGTAACTCGTGATGTCATTCTCAGGCACCATCCCCATGTTTTTCTTCTTGTTTTGAGGAAGGGTCGCTCACTGGCCTGCAAGTAGATTAGACTGGCTGGTCAGCCAGACCTTTGGTGGATTGTGTTAAGAATGGCCCCATAAGCTCATATAGCTATGGCCTTGTTGGAGGAGGTGTGTCACAGGTGGGGCTTTGAGGTTTCAGAAGCTCATGCCAAGTCCAGTCTCTATTTCTCTTTCTGCTGCTGGCAGATCTGGTTGTAGAACTCTGATCTACTTCTCCAGCACCATGTCTATTTGCATATTGTCACGCTCCCAATCATAATGTTAATGAGCTAAAACTCTGAAACGATAAGCAAGCCCTCCATTAGGGACCTTGGTCATGGTGTCTCTTCACAGCAATAGAACAATGACTAAGACAGATGTTGGGTATTGCTGTGATGGGCTTGTCCATGCTATTTGTTGGAGGGATATAGAAGACTTTGAGACTCTGGACTAGAAAAACATTTATTGGGGCTTGCTTTCTTTCATAAGAGTTGCCTTGGTCATTGTGTCTTCACAGCAGTAGAGCAGTGACTAAGACGCGCTGGTGGCGAAAACCTTTAATTCCACCCAGCACTTAAGAGGCAGAGGCAGGCAAATCTCTGAGTTCTAGACCTGCCTGTTCTCCTGAGTGAGTTCTAGGACAGCCAGGGCTACACAGAGAAACCCTTTTTTTGAAAAACAAACAAAGCCCAAAAGAAAACAAACTAAAACAACAAACAAACAGTAACAACAACAAAAAGACAAGACCCAAGGTTCCATCTGCCTGTTTATGGCTGTGCAGTGATAGGATCACAAGAGCACATTACCATGCTCAGCATTTTTTTCTTTTCTTTATTACGGCCTTCTTTTTTTGAAACAGGGTCTCACCGTGTAGACTAGGCTGGCCCCAAACTCACAGAGGTCCACCTACCTCCTCCCAGTTTTTTGTTTGTTTTTTGTTTAAAATTGGTTTCTGGGGCTCACACTCAGGTCCTTGTGCAATGCAAGGCAAGTAAGTACTTTACCAACTGAGCCATTTCCCCAGTCTGTATCTGTTTACTATGTAGGAGGAGTTTCTCTGTGTCTCCGTAGCCACTCCCAAATAATCATTCAGTGACTTATAAATTACAAATTAACTCGTGTTTCTTACATACCTTCTGCTACGTATAGGTACCTTCTTTCAACATAGCACATTCATCTTGCTTCTCTCTGAGTCTCTCGCAACTCCTGAGACTGCCCTTCTTCCTTCCAGCATCCTCTGTGTCTTGCTATCCCACCTATACCTCCTGCCAAGCTACCAGCTAGTCAGCTCTTTTTTTTTTTTTTTTTTTTTTGGTTTTTTCGAGACAGGGTTTCTCTGTGTAGCTTTAGAGCCTATCCTGGAACTTGCTCTGTAGACCAGGCTGGCCTTGAACTCACAGAGATCTGCCCGCCTCTGCCTACCAAGTACTTGTATTTGGCAAAATGGGAGAAAATACTCTGTTATCTATCTTTCTGAGTCTAAAGTTTTGTACCTAATTTACTTTTTATCATAACTAAGGAAAATTTTAACTAGTCTTCAACTCTAACAAAGACCCCAGAAGGGTGAAATGTTACCTTACGACAGGGACATCAGGCAGCCTGGACAGTCACCCAGAGTTTTTAACGTTGGGGCGGCCAACTTTGACCTACAGGCCTAGTATATATGACAGACATTTTTGTGTGGCAGGGAATTTTGAAGGACTGTCCTACCTTGTCTTGGCAAAGTGTAGCAGTCGCCTTTTTTGCGTCTTGCTGGTCCAGTTTGGACAGTAACTGTCAGCAATTGAGGCAAGGGCAATTTCTTGTCCAGTGGCTAACTTTTGCCACAAAGAAAGCAAACTCCATGTGGAATTTCTTTGATGCCCATCATCTTCTCTGAAGTAGTTGGTACTGCCAGGAGCAGACATGTTTCATTGTCATAAAAAGCCTTAGGTTATTAAACATACTAAATGCCATATTCTATAGGTCTTTGAAGTGAAGATTATCTATCTAAATATATCTGTGTATGACATTGAAAACATACCGAACATGACTATAAGTTTGATTATTATAGATGACTACTAACCTGTATTTCTTATTTATATATTACATTTTTAAATGAGCTGCATAGACTCAATACCCCAAACAAGTGTAGAAACATACATGCACTATAACAAAATTAACTTTAAATTTCTATCAATAAACCAAAATCCATACAAAGCAAAATATTTTGAGGTTAATAGTTGTTTTTGTATTAAAGTAGATCCAATAATCTACTTTTCCCCCCTATCATTCTTATATTATATCCCTCTTTTTTCCTTTAGAAAGAGATCTTTGAACTGAGTTGTTTAGTTGTTTTTTTTTTTTCCTGACTATTACCCATAATAATTTGTAACCAACCTCCCCTAAACAATGACAAACATCCATAACCCATGTTTTGGGAATGTGGGCATTTTTTGTTTTTTGTTTTTCTAGATTGCTTCCTGTTGTCTGGGGGTGTTGTCATCTCTGGGGGAACGTTGAGAAAATCAGGATAATTATTAAGTCTTGGCTGGAGTATTCTGTGAGGCTGGATCATCTCAACTAGCAGCCTTGAAGCTGGTTTGGATGCTGGATCACTTGGACCATCCATTTTTATTGGTGTCTGGTCACCTTGCTCTGAAAATACATAAACTTTTAAAGATAACATACATATCTGTATTAATACAAGTATAGACTGTGCATTGCACACAAGTCAGCCAAAGATGTTTGTTCTTTGTTTGAGTAGGTAAAATATACATTATGTGTTTTGTAGTTTTTCTAGGTTTATTTCTTTATGTCTGTAGCTAGGATTTTCAGGTGGTCTTTCCCAATCAAATCTGATCCACATCAACCTGGAATGAATCCACAGCCTCTCATTTCCTGTGGAAATAAAAGCATAACTTCAAGCCGGGCAGTAGTGACGCACGCCTTTAATCCCAGCACTTGGAAGGCAGAGCCAGGAGGATCTCTGTGAGTTTGAGGCCAGCCTGGTCTACAGAGCGAGATCCAGGACAGGCACCAAAACTACACAGAGAAAACATGTCTCGAAAAACCAATAAATAAATAAGTAAATAAATAATAAAAATAAAAGCATAACTTCTTTCCCAAAGTAACTTATCTTTTGACTTCCATTTTGAAGTCAAGACATTTTAAAAATATATGGTTTGGTTTAATCCAGCAGTTTTCATAATCCAATGTGTTTTAGCAGCTGTGGTTCCTTCATTAACAATCAGAAAATTTAAAGACAACACAATAGCATACAGGATCCAGACTCTCTGTGTATTTCTATTCTTTACGTGGCTTACAATATTTTTTTAAACTCTATTCCTTTTTTAAGGACGTTATTATTTTAAAACTGTATGTATTTTTTTTAATGACTGTCTATACCCTTTCTCTTTTCTCTCTCAAGCCTTTGTATATTTTAAAACACACTGTAACCCATTTAGAGGTATTTTTCGTCTGGGTTTGTTTTTACTGAGCATATGTATTTGTCTGCATGAGCAAAACCCCAAACCCACCATGCGGCATGCTGGCACTGACAGCTCAGCCCACAGGCAGAGGCTGGGAGATGCCTCTGTACCACAGCCTCTGTGAGAGACTGCAGGAACCTGCCATGAGACTTAGTTCATGGCTTGCTGGCAGCTGTCAGGAGACATGTCTTTGTACTGTGGCTGGCCTGAGAGACCCAAGACTAGGAAGCCACATTTGGCTCCATTTTTGTGTGTTTAGAACCTTTTTAAAGCTTTCTTAGGTCTTATGTGGATGTAGGTCCTTCGCATAGGGCACCATTTGTAAGTTGAGTTTCTCTGTGTCTTGGTAGCTGCTCCCAAATAACCATTCAGAGACTTACTATTAATTATAAATGATCGGCCGATAGCTCAGGCTTGTTATTAGCTAACGTTTACATTTTAAATTAATCCATATTTCTTATCTGCCCTCTGTCATGTGCACATTCATCTTGCTTCTCTCTGCATTTCTCATGACTCCCGAGACTCTGCTCTTTTTCTTCTCAGCGTCCTCTGGGTCTTGTTGTCCTGCCTATACCTCCTGCCTAGCTACCGGCCAGTCAGCTCTTGTATTAAACCAATCAGAAGGCACTTTGGCAAAGACACATCTTTCAGTGTACAAAATGATTATTCCATAACAATACTATAAAAAAAGCATACTATTGATCGGAGAAATAAACATTTCCTTACATGTAATAAGCAACAATATGAGGTTCTAGATAATAGTTTTGAGAAAGGTTCATCAATAAAAGAATGGATTTAACTCTGTAAATATTTAAACTTTGCTATTGTAAGAAAGTAAGTTGCATCTGTGGGTTGGCTCATTGGTGTGTAGAGCATTCCCTACAAGGCTCTGACTTTATCCCTAGCATTGCAAATAAATACATACATACATACATACATAAAAATTTAAAGACAGAAATAGTCAAGAAAATGGTAGAATAAAGAGTTGATATCTGTAGACATTGCTGCTTATGTAGTTTGTAATTTTATTATTTTGTACATGGTGAGAGAGAGAGAGAGAGAGAGAGAGAGAGAGAGAGAGAGAGAGAGAGACCGAGACCCCATGTACAGGTAGGTGCGTGTGTGGAGACTGGAGGACAACTTCCAGGACTCCTCTCACCTGCCACCTTGTTGAGGCGGTCTTGTTTCTGCTGCAGTGCCGCACACTCCAGGCAGTAGGTTCTAGAGTGTCCTCCTGTGTCTGCCTCCCATCTTGACATAACAGTGTTAAGTGTTACTTACACATGCTACCACAGCCTGTCATTTTATATGAATTCTGGAGATCAAATGGGTCATCAGGCTTGTGCTGGCTAGCTGATCCATCTCCCAGCACCCGTGTGGTTTTCATGATTTGTAAAAATGAGTAATAGTAGGAAAAATTTTAAAACAATTTATAGAACAAAATCAGTCTCCTTGGTAAGTAACACAGAATACTGTAGCAATTCAGAAATCTGTTGTCTGACACAGGTCTTACTCTGTAGCTCCAGGTAGCCTACAACTTGAGGTCCTCCTGTTTCACCCTCCTGAATGCTGTTTTCAGCCACATCACATTGGTATAATGTAACATGAAATAACACCCATTGCTAGGGAAGGGCAAGAGAAGAGGAGTTATTCTTACATCACTAATGGGAATATAGTTTTCCCTTAAAACTTAAAAGTATAATTTGTATAAAATAAACCTGTCAACATGTACAGTTTATTAATTTTTATAGATTGAATATATGATTGGCATTTAGGTCAATAAGCAGGACATTGGCACTCTGTGCTCTTTCAGTACCTAACACAGAAAGTAAAACCCTGGCTGACAGCTCCCGTGTGCGCGCGTGTGCGTGTGTGTCTGTCTGTCTGTCCACGTTCAGTGGATTCTACCAGTTTTCCAAATTGTATAGTTCCTACCCCACAAGGAGTATTCTAACTGCTGTACTCCTTGATTGTCCTTTGGAAAGCAATTTGAGAGTATAAACTGAGAGTTTTGGTACCAGCTGTATAAACTGAGGACATGAAGGCTCCAAGGTATGGTTGAGGGGGAGGGGAAGGTTTTTATTGTAGCTCTGAGGGAGAGTACAGCCAGAGGCCTTGGAAAAGTCCAGATCAGAGAGAGAATAGTAAACTGAACATGGCCAGCAGACTGGACCAGGCCATGGGGGTGTGTAGAGCAAGAGAGGAAGACAGAGAGAGAGGGGACCAAGAGAGGAAGAGAAAAGAGGGTGTGTAGCTGAAATAGTAGGGTTATAAGGGAATGAGAAGCTGGGGGAGGGAAGTCCATGAGCTGGAGAAGTTTAGGGTCGGGGTGGAGTGAGAAGAGCTGAGAAGAGCCACAGGTACTTGCTGTGGGATGGTCTGTATGTCAAACATGTTGCTTATTGGTCAATAAATAAAACACTGATTGGCCAGTGGTCAGGCAGGGAGAAGTATAGGCGGGACAAGGAGGAGAGAATTCTGGGAAGTGGAAGGCTGAGGAGACACTGCCAGCCGCCACCATGACAAACAGCATGTGAAGACGCCGGTAAGCCACAAGCCATGTGGCAAGGTATAGATTTATAGAAATGGATTAATTTAAGATATAAGGACAGTTAGCAAGAAGCCTGCCACGGCCATACAGTTTGTAAGCAATATAAGTCTCTGTGTTTACTTGGTTGGGTCTGAGCGGCTGTGGGACTGGCGGGTGACAGAGATTTGTCCTGACTGTGGGACAGGCAGGAAAACTCTAGCTACAGGTACTTGGAGGCCAGCTTGTGCTTTGGTATGCTAATAGGCACCACAGATAGCCTTTGGTCCCTTCTGACAGGGATAAGGAATGGCACCTTTGATAGAGGAGAACAGGCCCCAGAATTTGGGGGTGTGGAGTTTCCTTTGGACCTGAGGGAAACTTTCAAGAGCCATAAATACATTTTATTAGTTTAGTAATTCTAACTTAAAAGATTAAAAAAAGATACATGTACAAAAAACATTTATCAAAGCTGAGATTCCTAGACCATTCACTGTCTGTGGTGAAGTTGGAGTCAAGGTCTTGTTACAGTCCAGGATCGATTTGAATTTGTTAGGTAGTTCATACTGGTCTAGAGTTTGCATTCTACCTGCCTCTACCTTCCAAATACTGGGATTACAGTGTACCTCCATGCCCAACTCTTTGTGGCTGCTTCTGTGCCACAGTGCAGAACTGAGAGTTAAGATAGGGTCTTTGAAAACCGGAAACTATTCACTATCTGGCCCACCTGGAGGAAAGTGTGATTGCTGATCTCATTAAAGCATCCTGTAAAACAGTGGATGCTGGACAACAACTGGAACATTTAACATTTAGGGAATTATTGGATAAATCATTGTTCATATTGCTACAACCATTTATAGCAATAACTATACATATCATTCAACCTGAAAATACTAGGCAATTGCCATGTGTTAGGCACTTTCCTCAGTCCTAGGAAATTACTAAAGACAAAAACTGCCTGTTGTTATGGTATGGTGTGCAGGAGGTCTTGGCAGGTTGGCCAAGGTGCCCTGGTGGGTGAGGGAGACACGCCATGCAGACTTGGTAACGGACTGTGGCGTGGAGCTGTGGAAAGTCACTCACACCATGCAGACACATGTCCACATGAAAAGTTTATTTTGTGGGGAGGGGAGATGGAATGGAGGGAAGGAGAAAGGGAGGGAGGGAGAGAGGGAGGAGGTGCACACCTCATGGGAATAGAGAGGGAGGGAGGGAGAGAGGAAGAGTTTTCTCTTAAAATGGGCATTACATAAGATGACGTTAGGACACTGGGTGGGCCAGGGCATTGGCCAGGATTCCAAGAAGTGAGTCTGAATGCTAACATTCCTCCCTTTTTGAATATTATAAAAATGTGAGTTATGGAGAGCAAGTGGGGGGATGAGGGCGCCAAATTCTCGGGACTGCTTCCTGCTGAGTCGGGACAAGGTGGGGTCAGGTCACGCACAGTAGAAAGTGTGAGTGAAGAAACATTTAGTTAGCTGTCATCCTGGAGACCCCTTAAGGGAGCTGAGAAGGCAGGTTGTTAGAGGAAAAAAAATAGGGCTAACCATGGAAAAGTGATAACCTCCAGGAAGAATGGAGTGGAAGAGTGCCCTGGTTGTCGGGAAGAGGCAAGAGTGAATGAGGGAGACACAAGAGCAGATATGCCCTTCATTGGGACATCTTGGAAAGCCAGGTTCCAGTTTCTGGGTAGGTGCCAGCTTGAGCCTGGAGAGGTGGTACCAGCAGTAAAGTCCCAGGAGCTTGGCAAGATGGCACACCAAACTGAGGGATGATGTGTTCTAGGAGTACAGGAACTGTCACATCTGCTGTTTCTCTGGAGGTGGGAAATGCATCCATCCTGTAAAAGTGTCTGTAGGAGTTAAGAGATACGGAGCCTTTTTATGAGTGGGGATTTGGGTGAAATCAACCTGCCAGTATTCACTTGGTTGGCATCCTCTGTTGGTGGTTGGCATCCTCAGAGCTGGTGCAGGGCTGGTGGTGTATCTGAAGAGCCCCTGAGGGTTGGTTTTGGCACAAGTCTGTCAGGAGGGGTAGACTTATGCAGGAACCTGTAAGTGTGTAAATCAACTGGAACAGATTTACATCTTGGTGTCATAGCAAAAGGCTATGACTTTGGTTTCAGCCTGGTTTTTTTAAGGCCTATTTTCAGCCCAATGAAACATATCTTTAAATCTTTAACCAGAGGAAGTTTACTGAATGGAAGTGGTTAGGTGAGTGAACAAGGAGGAGGAGGAGGAGGAGGAGGAGGAGGAGGAGGAGGAGGAGGAG
>CABHPR010109551.1:0-13881 GCA_902168415.1 Peromyscus melanophrys
CTCCTCTCCTCTCCTCTCCTCTCCTCTCCTCTCCTCTCTTCTCTTCTTTTCTTTTCTTTTCTTTTCTTTTCTTTTCTTTTCTTTTTTGACATTTGGCTCTTGATTGTGGGGATTGCCCCAGGTAGGTCCTGGTGCCTGAGTAGAGTCTGTCCAGGAGGGGCTGAGCCTCTCTCATTCAGGGACCCCTGCCATCTAAGTGGAATGCACACAGACAGGGAGAAATAGTTCCCTCAGGCTCACATTTCCTCCCGTTTTCAGCAACTCTAGGGAAGAAAAGTAAGTCTTACTCCTTTGCTTTTCATGGTTTATGTTTTCTTTTCAACCAATTATCTGTATAATTGGAAACTCAAAATCCACCCTTCTCTTTCAAACGTAGAATAACCACTCCCACGCTAGGTTGGGGGATCGCTACTAGACAATGCAGCATGAATAGAACGGACTTCCCTTCTCTCTAACTCTGAACTCACAAAGTAGACTTTAAACAATTTTCACTAGGTTCTTTTTAGTAGGATTAAAGACAACAGGGACAGCCAAGCTCAGATATTGAAAAAAAAATTAAAGAGTTTAAAAACTTTAGAGGTATATGGAGGTCCCAGTTACTGAAGGTAGCTCAAAAGGTGTCTGGCAAAAGAAAACAGATTGGGACAAGACCTATGTTTTTTTTTTAATATTTTTATTTTATAATTAACTTAATTTCACATATCAGGCATGGATTCCCCTGTCCTCCTCCTCCCCGCTCCAGCCCCTCCCCCCAGCCCACACCCCATTTCCACCTCTTCCAAGGCAAGGTCTCCCCTGGGGATTCATCCCAGCCTGGTAGACTCAGCCAAGGCAAGTCCAGTCCCCTCCTCCCTACACCAAGGCTGAGCAAAGTCCCAGCATAGGCACCAGGCTCCAAAAGGCCAGCCCATGCACCAAGGACAGGTCCTGGCTCCACTGCCACAGTTCAAGCTAATCAACTGTCTCTCTTATTCAGAGGACCTGGTCCAGTTCCAGGGGGCTCCTCAGCCATTGGTTCACAGTTCATGCATTTCCACTAGTTTGGCTATTTGTCCCTGTGCTTTTTCCAATCATGGTCTCAACATCTCTTGCTCATACAATCTCTCCTCTCTCTTACTGATTGGACTCCCAGAGCTCCACCTGGGGCCTGGCCATGGATCTCTGCATTTGCTTCCATCAGACACTAGATGAGAGTTCTATCGTGACAGTCAGGGTGTTCAGCCATCTGATCACCAGAGCAGGTCAGCTCAGGCACTCTCTTGACCATTGCCAGTAGTCTACAGTGGAGGTATCTTTGTGGATTTCTGGGGACCTCTCTAGTACTCTGCTTCTTCCTATTCCCCTGGGGTCTTCATTCTTATGGTATCTCCCACCCCGTTCTGTTCTCTCACTCTGCTTCTGATCCAACTGGGACCTCCCGCTCCCCTAAGCTCTTTCCCCTGACTCTTGCCCTCCATTACCTCCGCTCACCCCCAGTTTGCTCATGTAGATCTCATCCACTTCTCTGTTGTTGGGCGATCCCTGACACAATAGAAATAGAGGGACAAGACCTTTTGCACAAAATGAAAGCCACCATCTCTTCTCTGATGGTGAGATGCAGTTAGACTTACAGATATCCAGCAAAATGTTGACGCCTTATTCTCTGTCAGAAGAATACCTCCTAGCCACCAATCAAAACAAACAGTTGTATTATCTCTCAGATTGACAACAAAGATTCCTGGGGGTATGGGCAGAGACAGATACCTCAGGATTGGCCAAACACTATGTTCCTATGATGGTTTAACTAATCCAGTGACTCTCAACCTGTGGCTCACAACTCCTTTGGGGGTTGAATGATGCTTTCACAGGGATCACCTAAGACCATTGGAAAACACAGGTATTTACATTATAATTCATAACCATAGCAAAATTATAGTTATGAAATAGCCACAAAAATAATTTTATGGTTTGGGTCACCACAACATGAGGAACTGTATTAAAGGGCCACAGCACTAGAAAGGTTGAGAACCATTGAACTAACCAGTTCAACTACCCACATCCAGATTAAACAATACCCAATGACCCTGGAAACAAAAAGGAGAAATTGCTGTTTATGTTGCCTGGCTTGGAGAGACAGGCATCCTGGTGCCCTGCCAGACACCCTGGAATATACCTCTTGTGACTATGAAGAAATCTTGGACATCTGATTCTCATGAGTTTGATTATTCCAGAGAAATAGATGTATACTGTCTTGAACTTGAAAGATACATTATTCAGCTCCCATTGGCAGAGGTGAATCAACTCGTCATTGCTTTTAACTGGACAGACTTAGAGAGAGGTACAATGGGCAACTACCTGGACCAGATTGCCCCAGGAATTTAGAGATTCTCCTGCCCCGTATTATGATACACTAAATGCTGACCTCTTGTCCTTCCTTCAGAGGATTCCCAGGAAAATAGATTCTGAAAGGGACATTGAGGGACTGCTACAAGAGTTAAAGACCTTGTTATGACAAATGTTGGATAAAAAAGTTCAATTTTATATAAACCACAGGCTACCTACCTTCGTTACTAGCTGAAGGGAGGCAAAAGAAGCCTGTCTTAGAGTATGACTGGTGTCATTCTTCAGATATCAACTCCAATGAGCAATGGATAGGTTCAAGAATTCATGGGTATGGTTATATATTGATAACTCCAGATACCAGCAACTGAAGAAATAACAAATACTCTATATATCTGCTCAAAGGGGGACACTGAGGCTCAGTCTGGACTGAGACTAAACAAGAGGTATTTGAGGCTTTAAAAACAATTTGTACCTTGGTTCCAACTCAGCACTTTCAGAGGACTCTTACCTAGGAATGGATCCAAAGGAGAGGCCAATACCTCAGGAAACTCTGGGAAAGCTGAATAAAATCTTAAAGTAGTCATGATTTTGGTTACATGAGAATTTAGCTGGTATTCCATGGGTATAATGGGGGACTGTTTAAGATACTGGTTGCAGTAATTTCTCATACAACAGCAATAATTTCATTAAATATGTTTGTAACGCTTAAAATTTTTGTTACATATCATAAATGTATAATGTAACTTATTTATTTAAAAAATCAAGAAAAGATTCAACCCTCATCTGAGAAACTTCTACATGCAATAGATGGTGATTAGCATGGAGACCCACAACCGGTCAAGGTGCGGAGGATATGAATGAGACAATGGAGTAATCACCAAAATTATATATATATTATTTATAGTCCCTCCTCCCAGGGCTCAGGGATCATTGTGAATAGGAGGTCAATGACTGTAAGAGTTAAGACAGTGGTTGACTACAAAGAAGCCTTGTTTTCTGGAGAAGGCAAGGAATACTAATTCTCAGCAGTTGAGACAGAATACACAAGGCCTATGCAAATCCAAGCAGGACAAAACACATCATGAAGAGGAAGTGGGCACACAGTCAGTCCCAACACTAGCAGAGGAGCTATTGGCAAGTGATAGCTTCTGGGAGATTGAGAGTTGGTTTTCTGTGAAGCTGTCCATGCTCCTGTGGAAGGCCACATAAGCAGTTATATATGAGGAGTGAAAAATGAACTCAATGGCTGTAAAATTCAGAGAGCACATTGTTGGGTGGAAAGAGAAGTGGAGTGGATCTGGGAAGAGTTGGGAAACTCGGTATATATGATCCAAACAGTATGTAAAATTCTAAAAGAACTAATAAAATATTTTTTTTTAGTTGGGGCTAGCAAAAATTCAGCATTTCTGTGACTATGGGCCATTGCTGTAGCCTAGGGACAGAAATTCAAGCCGTGGGACCTCTGTGGTGGAGGATAAAACTAATTCTCTTAAGTTGTTCTCTCATATCCATACATGCTCTGTGGCACACACATATAAACAAACACATACATAAATGCAGGAAGATATATATATATATATATATATATATATATATATATATATATATATATATATATATATATATATAAATGAACTGAATGGAATTTGCTTACACAGGATTCCAACCAGTAACATATGGACTGTATATCAGATTGCTAAGATCAACTTATTTGTGTTTATTAACAATGCTGAAAAATGTGATTTTTATTTCATTCCACATAAGTTATCACTTATATATAAATGTTAGTAAAATTTATTTAAAAAATTTTGAACAGATCCAGGCAATTTTACTTTCAACTTGATTTTTGTTTTTACATATAATTAAGTAGATGAATTGCTAAATAGTCTTATTAAATAAAAAAAACATGGAGCCAGATATAGGGGTGAAAACCTGAGAAATCAGAGAAACAGGGAAAGTCACAGCTAACCTTATCTCACCAACTCGGCAACTTCCAAATGCGAGTTACTTCCTCTCTACCCATGCCTATATGCCTTACTGTTCTGCCATCTGATTTGCCCTCTCTGTCCAGCTCTGTCACTTTCTATCTGTCTGTACAGACCTCCAAACCTCCATGGTTAACTACTGTTGGAATTTAAGGCAGGTGTCACCACACCTGGCTTTGCTCCCAGTGTGGCCTTGAACTCATAGATTTTCGGACAGATCTCTGCCTGCCAAGTGATAGGATTAAAGGCATGTGCTACCCTTGTCTGCCTTCTTTGTTTACTTATGGCTGGCTTTTTCCTCTGATCTTCAGTCAAGCTTTTTTTATTAAAGCACAAATAAAATATCACCACATAATTGTACTTTGCAGTTCACAAATATAGTGAAAAAATTAATTACATATTCTGTATTTAAATTTCTATATATATATATATATACATCATAAAAATGAATATTTTCATAGGTAAATCTACTTAAGAAAATAAGTTACTCAAACAATGCTACTCATCACTTAGAATACTTAGAACAGTGTCTGAAACATCTCAATAAGATTATAGAATTGTGACTTATTTTTTTAAATTGGGGTTTTTTATGATCAACATTGTAGACATTTGCTAAAATACATTATTGCTTCCAAAATAAAATACTGCACTGTCAATAAATGTGAATGATGTGATGTGTTAGCCATAAACCCATGAGAAGGATATGAGAATCAAAGTGAAAAAACAAAGTTACAAGCCTGAAATTGCAAGGAACTTTGAAAATGAGTTTTGTATCTTGTAAATCTATTCTCCAATGATTTGAAATTCAGCAGTGAATGCAAAGTATTGCCCCTAATAAGCTTTTAGTACTACCTGTCCTAGCAGAAGCTTTCCTGTTAATAGTGATGCCGTAGAAAAGCAATTTGTTTTGTGGAATAAAAGGGAATCAACAGAAGTCAGACAGAGAAATCCAATTTTATCCTCAGACAGGCACAAAACAGTATGCCTTCCATTTTAATGACTGACAGCTTCTATTTCTTCATACAAACATCGTGTAAGCAATGAACACACTGCCAATAGAGGCACAGTCTAGTCCAAAAGGTATCCATGGCGTCTTTTGTGTCGTCCTTCCTCCCAAAGATGAAATGTGCATCCCAACACAGAGTTCAATGGTGTCAAGTTCCACACAGAATTTCAAAATCAAAAAAAAAATGGAAACAATCATTTTGATAAAGTTGTGCACTGAACAGTATATCTATGTGGAACAACAGCATTAAAATACCCAGAGAAAGAGGGAGAGGAGAGAGTGAGGGAGAAGGAGAGAGAGGGTATGGGAAGAAGACAGAGGGAGACAAAAGTAGAGGAACAAAAAGCAAAGGACAACTGTCTAAGTCCAGGTTCCCCAGTGAAGGTACTTAGTTATATGGACAGAACTGAAGATTGCCATATTAAGTGAAATGAGATAGAATTATGCTGTGGATATCACTCTGTATGCTGTGAATGTGTTGCTCTGATTGGTTAATAAATAAAGTGCTAATTGTCCCATAGCCAGGCAGGAAGTATAAGCAGGACAAAGAGAAAGGAGAATTCTGGGAACAGGAAGGCTGAGTCAGGAGACTGGTAGTACTAAAAGCTGCTACCATGAGAAGAAAGATATAAAGATACCAGTAAGCCATGATCCATATGGCAAAGTATAGATTTATGGAAATGGGTTAATTTAAGATGTAAGATCTAGCTATTGAGAAGCCTGAGCCAATAGGCTGTAGAGTTTATAATTAATATAAGCCTCTGTGTGTTTACTTGGGTTCAAGTGGCCACAGGGCCATGGAGCCAGGCAGGAACAGGAAATCTTCTAGCTACATTCACACAGACATTTTAAAAATAACAAAACTTTATGTGCCTGTATCTAACATGTGACAACAGAAGTGAGACTCTATAGGAGGAGGAATGGAACCAGAGACCAAGAAGTAAAGAAAAATGAGAAGTATGGAGTGGAGAATATGGTCAAAGCATGTTGACATATTTGAATGAAATGTCTTCAGGAAACAGATCAGTATGTCCAGTGAATGTTTACAAAATTAAAGTAAACATTTAATGAACACGTTCCTTATGAAGATAATAATCCATTCTGTCCGTGACCTGACAACGTATTTGCTTTAGCATGGGCAGCATATGCAAGCAGGGAATAAATGCACAGGGAAGCATGGGCAGAGATATGTTGAAATAATTGGTAGAACTCGAAGGAAGCCCCAAGACAAAGAAGTGGGGGTGAAAATAGGGGCAAATTTAAGTTTTATGGGTCTCTGAACTACCTAAGGTGGCGTCTAAAAATGGCACTATATCCTTCTATCTGATAACTCAGTGTGTGAGATAATTTTAGTTGCTTCTGTAGTTAGGAATTCCTGAAATTAAAAGATTTAGTGGCCAGCCCCTTCACACATGCTGTCAACTTTGTCAGAGTCCTGGGGAGTCTTTTGTAAAGGGACATTCTCACACATGATTACTTTGAGTTATGCATTCTCATGATAATGATACTAGGAGAATTAAGGTAGTAGTAGATTTTGTGTTAAGTAGATTAGGTATATATCTAGAATGCGGTTCACATTTCTCTCTGTGTGCAAAAATCAATTCTGGTGGCTAAACACAGTGATTTTCAGCTCATGGTCCTATTTGGAATAATATGGTGCATTTTAGTCTCTGTTGTTTTGCTTTTCCCCCCTTCTTTTCAGGGTTGTCCTGGCGTTTCTATTGCTGTGATAATAGTTACTGAAAGCGACTTGGGGAGGAAGGAGCTTAAGTCAGCTTACAGTTCCACGGCACATTTTACCACTGATGGATGTCAGGGCAGGAACCTGAGGGTAGGAGCTGATGAAAAGGCCACAGTGGAGTGCTGCTTACTGACTTGCTCTCATGGCATATTCAACCTTCTTTCTGACAGCATCCATGAGCACCAACCCTGCTGTGCCATTGCCCCCAGTGAACAACAATTAATACAACATATACTACATATCGATATATGTATATTATATACACAATTATATTATATACACATATACATAAAATAATGTACTAGGCTTTTTTGGGGGGCACACACAAGCTCCCAAATCATGTCACAGAGACTTCTTATTAGTTTTGATTGTTTTTCCTAGCTTAGGCTCATTTCTGGCTAGCTCTTTTAACTTATGTTAACCTGTTTATCTACATTTTTCCTCAGGGATTTTTACTTTCTTTCTGTATATCCTACTTTCACTGCTTCTGCCTGGCTTCTGGTCCTGAGAGTCTTCTTTGTTCTCTCTTCCTCCTCCTCCTCCTCCTCCTCCTCCTCCTCCCCCTCCTCCTCCTCCTCCTCCTCCCCCTCCTCCACCCCCTCCTCCTCCTCCTCTCATTCTTCTTTCTTTCTCATCTCTCTCTCTTTCTTTTCTCCTATTTATTCTCTCTGACCCAGCAGCTCTGGCTATCCCTCTCCTGACTAGCTACTGGCGGTTTAGCTTTTTATTAGACCAATCAGGGACCTTAGGTAGGCAACATGAAACAGATGCAACACATCTTTACACAATTAAACAAACATCCTTACATCATTAAATAAATGCAGCATAAACAAAAGTAACACACCTTTACACAGCTAAAGTAATATTCTGCAGTGTAAACAAATATAACACATCTTTGCCTAGTTAAAATAATAATCCACAACAAAATAATATATGCATATTAATGTCATACATATATTAACGTATCTACTAAATTATTTCATCAGTTCCTGTATTTATGGGTATCTATTTTCACACTCATCTTGGCTAGTGTGAATCAGGCTGCAACAAATATAAGCATTTCCAAGGTCTTTGACATACTGATTTTCTCCTCTTCATATACATACTCAAGAGTTATCTTGCTGGATTTTTTTTTTAATTTTTTTTTTTTGGTTTTTCGAGACAGGGTTTCTCCGTGTAGCTTTGTGCCTTTCCTGGAACTCACTTTGGAGACCAGCCTGGCCTCGAACTCACAGAGATCCGCCTGGCTCTGCCTCCCGAGTGCTGGGATTAAAGGCGTGCGCCACCACCACCCGGCCTTGCTGGATATTTATAATGCTAGTACTATGCTTATTTTTTGAGGCTGCAATGCTGTTTTACATAATACTTAACTTTTGGTAGGGATTTGCTTACAAGCAGTGTAAAGTGTTCTTTTCTTTCTAGAGTCTCACTAGCATTTGATATCATTTGTTTTTATGGCAATAGTTATTTTAATGGGTGTGAGAAAATATGTAATGGGTCACTGAAGCAGATAAAGATGGGTGACTACCAATGGCTGGAATTGGAGATTTAGAAGATCTCACTGCTATTAAATCAATGATGCCTCATTGATATTGAGAATAAAATCTTCTGAAAGTATGATAATCAGAAATAAAATAAGAGCCAAAGTCTAAATTTACAGAATATAGGCACTTAGAAATAATTTTGTTTGTTGTTAATGGTTTCTTTTAAAACAGAATTACTGAGTTCAATTTTAATTGTATCATTTCCTGTAGCTGTTTCTGGGTATTTTAAGTCATCTGTCCACATTCAAGTGTTTGTCAGACATTAAATATGTGTTTTATGATTCTTTCTGTTTATTTTTTACATCATGATACCATCTATTGTTGAGACTGTATTACAACTTCATAGTTACCCTTAGGAGAAAAAAAAAAAAAACATTAGTGCATTTGGTCTTTGGAAGTGCACAGCTCTGAGAGTGAGATGCTCTAGGGGAGTATTAGGTACTCTGGGATGGACATGAAGCTGATATCATTGTGGGGATGTTGCCAGACAATATTTAGAGTGTCAAATGTTAAATAATTTTATTTTAGTGTCTGCTTACAGTCTTTAATTTCTCTTCCTCTGCAAAATATACAAAGAGAATAAGGTGCAGAAAGGGTTTTGAGTTTCAAAAATACTTTCAAGTATAGTTAATAACTATGCCTGTGAATGTTCATTATCTTGAATAAAGATCTTGAATAAAGATCCCATTCTAGAGTTCATAGAGGTTCCTCTAAAATTAAGAGTCTAATAAACAGTTTGAATGAGAAACTTTTTCTTAGAAAAGTTAGGACTTACAAAAATTTAACACAGTACATCCTAAAACTGAGATCCCATTTCACATATTGAAACTAATAGTCTTAATCATTTGTCATATATTTTATATGAGTGATGAGGCAATATTTGAAATATGCCATAATTATTAAATTGGAATGATTATGTTCTTCTAAGCTTACTTATTCTCACTAACCTAGAAAGAAAATTTACAGAAGCAACCAAATACAAGTTTCTAAAAAACTAATGCTGTGTGCTATACAGCTGTACTTAGTTTTACCAATACTAATTACATCTTATTATATAAAAAATATTGACAAAATAAGGATTTTCTAGATAAATTTTATATATATCATTATATAGTAATCAGTGATTAAATGTTTTTCTGCTCTTTTTACAAAAGTCATTCATCCCTTTATTTCAGTACCTTCCTTTGTTAATGTTAAATTCATATACTTAGTAACTTCATGTGTATTCATTTTTCTCACCTACAGTCTCTTTCTATCTCTCCTTCTCTGTCTCTGTCTCTCTTTCTGACTCACTTTTTGTCCTCAGGTTTGGGTTGTCAGGGCACCATACATCCTAGTCAACCATTAATCCTTTATGTTTAGTAAATATACAGTGAGATGTTTGGACTGAGTGTTTTTTCAGTAATATTGTATCTTGTTTTAGATCCTTAATTCAATAGAAGGATGTCTAAGTAGTATTTTTGTGGATTTTTGTTAGTGTTTTGTGTTTGTTTTGGTGTGTTTTAAAGTGTTGGGGGTGCCGGGCGTTGGTGGCGCACGCCTTTAATCCCAGCACTCGGGAGGCAGAGGCAGGCGGATCTCTGTGAGTTCGAGGCCAGCCTGGGCTACCAAGTGAGCTCCAGGAAAGGCGCAAAGCTACACAGAGAAACCCTGTCTCGAAAAAAACCAAAAAAAAATAAATAAATAAATAAATAAATAAATAAATAAATAAATAAATAAATGAATAAATAAAGTGTTGGGGATTAGGCACACAGCACTGCAGATGCTCAGTCCTTGCTTTATCTCTGTGCCAAATCCTATCCTCCAAAGAGCTCTGTAGAATTAATTTTAAAGAAAGATTCTGGGATGTAAGGTAAAAATTACTATGGTTATATAAAACTAATATGTAAATGCTCAGATTTTAAATAACTTCCACAGATTTTAAATTTCTAAACAATATATACAGAAATGCCATAGAAAATATCTTTAGTCAGAAAAATAGCACAAGCAGGAAGTTTTGACTCAGATCATTTATTTCATATGGTAAAAATTATAATTAAATAATAAGATATTTCTATTTAAACTTGTCAGTTGAGTATATGCATGCCATTTATAGTTGTACCACAGTGATTTCCTTTTTATTAGTTCTGGATAAAAATTTGAATTTCTTGATCAAATGATTAGAATGAGCATGTGTTTGAAAATAACAAAATCTGTGAATATTTATTTGTGTGCATTTATATGATTCCGAAATTAATTTAAGAATTAGTCCTTGGTAGCTTTACCTCAGTATGTATCATTTTAATTACAAACTGAATTATCTTTTTATTTTCTGTGATATCTTAAGGTATTTAATTTGAAATAGTGGAGTATTGTTAAGCAAATTTTTCTCCAAGTAATGTGTGTCACATGAAGTATGATTATAGCATCAAATGGAGCCACAATCCCTCATGAAGATACAGACGTGTCCCAAATATTTTTCATTTCATTGTTATAATTTCATAAGTTTCCCAATGGAAGCAAAAATTAATGAACACTTGCTTACTCACATAGCACTTAAAAGTGAGGCAAATTTTATCTATATGGGGAATTAAATTAAACATATTTCTCTTCATGGTAATAGAAGGCTTTCTCCTCCATTACATGTGTTGAAAAGAGCAGTTGTCAACAGAGTGTTACTCATTGTTTCTACACATAGGCTTTTATTTTTCTGGGGGGGGGGTGGTTTACATGTCCAGATCACAGTAAATCACTGAAGCAAGCCAAGACAGGAAGTCTAGCAGAAGTAGAAATCATTGAGGAATGCTGCTTACTGGCTTGCTTTTCATGACTTACTCAGCCTGTTTTCTTATACTGCCCAGGACCACCTGCCCACAGTGGCCTAGGCCCTTCTACATCAATCATTCATCAAGAAAATGCCCCCCTACATGCCTCTATGCTAATCTGATGAAGCCAATTCCTCAACTGGGGTTCCCTCTTTCCAATTCACTCTACTTGTGACAAGTTGGTAGAAACTACCCAGCACAGGGCTTTGTGTAACCCCAAGAGCAGTGGTATGGGAACCAGAGTTTTAGAGAGGGCTAGTGAGGCTTGATTATGGGCACCAAACCTGGATCTGCCTTCATATATGAGATACACTTCCATTTATTTGCTGCGGCTGTATCCTAGAAATATACAAACTAAGCGCAGAGTAGATAAACAACACAGACATCACATCCCACAAGTCAGAATGAGAAGTCTTCACTAATTATTCTTAATCAATAAAAAACATCAGGAGTCAGATATAAAGGTAAGAACCAGAAAGATCAGAGAAGCAGGGGAGCAGCCACCAGTGACTTCTTACCTCTTCTGTTCCTTCCTCCAAAGGGCCCAGATCCTCTCTCAGCCCCACCTTATTACTTCCTGTCTCCTCTCTGTCTACAATCTGACAAACCTCTATGGTTTGTGACTCCAAGTAAGCTTTATTTGTCAGGATACAATCAAAATATCACACAAAAAGAATGCTGTCATTCTGATTCTTTGATGTGAATAAGTTCAGTCAGACTAGAGACACAACTTTATTATCAAAATTTCAATACTACCTATTCTCTAGCTGATAGACTTTGATTTTAAATTAGTACTAGATTCTGGTACTGATGTTAGTAACTACTTCATTTTGTGATGTTCAATGGGTATGAAACTCCAGATTCGCCTAGATAAATAGGTGCATTGTACTGACTACATTTAACAAGAGAGTGCCACATATTTTAAACTTCGATAAAAGGTAAGGAAAACAAAAACAGAAAGCCTACACAGGATACCACTCGAACTGCAATGAATGCTTATGTTATCCTGCCTTTAGTTAAGTATTTGCACATGCCCACATCCACGAAAATATACACATGAAATATGCTACACATCAATAAAAGTATTGAGTTATTTAAAGTTCTTACCCTCCAAATTGTCTTGACAATTAATGTTGTCACCACTGTTCTCTAAGGAATATATTCAACAATAACCAAAATATGTAAAACTTTTATTTTTATTGTGTATAAACTCACCGAACTTGATAGTTCTTGCTGCAGTATAAAATAACCCCTCCATATTAGTGGCTTAAAAATAAATATTGTTATTTGTATGTAGAAGAACTCTATCCTATGTGACCTCTTCAGAAATCAGGACTCTACCCATCTATGTGACTTTTAAATGCCATGACCGAAGGACAATTCTGCATCAGTGACACAAAACACATCAATGATTCCTGTGAATAAGGCTCATCTATAATCTCTGATCTCAAAGGAAGTGGTATGTGTGATTAGATTATTTGTGCTTAAGAATGAGCAGTACAAGTATCTTCTACATATATGTTCTCAGAAGAAAAAAGTTTCCCTACTGTATTTAAACAATAGAAGGTGGTGCAAATGGCTAGACTGGAAAAAAACACTTGCCAAACAATCATGGAGACCTGAGTTGCATCCCTGGAACCCACTTAAAAACTTGGAATGTAACTTTATGAGCATATTTCATATTCGCAGACACACCATAATAATGAAATTATTAATATTGCTAATATTAATAAATAATAGTGGTAATGCAATCAGATTTATTAGGATATGGACAAATCTGATCTCTATAAAATAGAAGGAGAGCAAGGTTTTTGGTATTCAAGACTTGTAGTAGCTGTGTGAGTCTGATAGATCTGCTTGATTTCTTTAAATCTCTGATTTTATCAGAAAAACTTGACAATACTTTACAACTTTAAAAATCTTGCAAAGGACATGACGCTAATATCCATCTATATATGTATGTATGCATATATGTATGTATATGTATATATTTATATGTATGTATATATATGTGCAGTGCTGTGGTAGAATGTTATGTAAAAGCTGAACTAAAGGCATAATAAGAACATATTATATCTTCTGATATCAAGAGGGAATTTGTAAGCTGAACAAAAACTAGAATAGAATAGAAGACACGGGAAGATGATGACTATGGTTAGATGGTCCTAAATATATGCTTTTCATGACTTCACTTGAATTTCCAAGGAGTAGGATGTAGAAACAACTGTGATTAGCAACTAAGTCCACATCATAAGTAACAAGAGTCAGAAAGTTGTACTTCTTCTGACATCTCATAAAGATCAAGAAGGAGAGCCGGGCGTTGGTGGCACACGCCTTTAATCCCAGCACTCGGGAGGCAGAGGCAGGCGGATCTCTGTGAGTTCGAGGCCAGCCTGGGCTACCAAGTGAGCTCCAGGAAAGGCGCAAAGCTACACAGAGAAACCCTGTCTCGAAAAACCAAAAAAATAAAAAAAAAAAA
>CABHPR010109553.1:0-19309 GCA_902168415.1 Peromyscus melanophrys
TTTTTTTTTTTTTTTTTTTTCAGGACAGAGTTTCTCAGTGTAGTCCTGGCTGTCCTAGAACTCGCCCTGTAGACCAGGCTAGCCTCAAAACTCAGAACTCAAAGAGATCTGCCTGCCTGTGGGCCACCACTGTTGTAGGATATCTGTATACTGTATTGCTGTGATTGGTGTAATCAAAAGCTAAATGGCCAATACCTAGGCAGGAGATATAGGCGGGACTTCCGGGCAGAGTGAGAACTCTTGGGGGAAAAAAGGTGGAGATGCCAGCCAGCCGAGGAGGAAGCAGCATGGGCAGTAGAGAAATGAGGAAATGAGCCATTTGACAGAATGTAGATTAAAATAAATGGGTTAATTTAACTTATACGAGCTAGTGGGACAAGCCTGAGCTAAAGCCACGCTTTCATAATTAATACTAAGTCTCTGTGTTATTTGGGAGCTGGCTGGTAGGACAGAAAGAGACTCATTACCCACAGCTGCTTGGTAACTCATTTTTTAAATATCTTAATTCTGTATTAAGGTAACCTGGGGATTCATAATACTAGTCCATTTTGTTTGATTTCAAACTTTCTCTCATAGGCCCACCTGTAAGAAATAGTAACATAGTTATGAACAGAACTTTAGCTTCTTCAATAAGGAAAGTAGTTGAGAAGACCTTAGCCTTACGAGTTTAGGAATTGCTGGGCGGTGGTAGCACACACCTTTAACCCCAACATTTGGTTGGCAGAGGCAGATGGAACTCTGGGAGTTCAAGGCCAGCCTGATCTAAAGGGAGTTCCAAGAAAACCAGGCTACACAGAAAAACAGTCTTGAAACCACCCCCCAATTTCCCCCAAAAAAGTTTAGGAATTGAGGCTTGTGTGGTATCACATGCCTGTGATGAAACACTTGAAAAGTATAGGCTGGATCAAGACTTCAAGGCCAGCCTTGGATGATAGCAAATTTGAGGTTCACCATAGCAACAAGAGAATCTTTCTCAAAAATGGGAGGGGGAAAGGGGGCAAAACCTCCAAAATTTTATGAAATGACCTAATGTTTTCGTGAGGTACCATACTTAGTCTGGGGAAGGGAAACTATCAAGTGATCCAGATTTTAAGAAAATGGATGTCACCAGGTGGTGGTAGCATACACCTTTAATCCCAGCACTCGGGAGGCAGAGCCAGGTGGATCTCTGCGAGTTCGAGGCCAGCCTGGGCTACCAAGTGAGTTCCAGGAAAGGCACAAAGCTACACAGAGAAACCCTGTCTCGAAAAACCAAAAAAGGAAGGAAGGAAGGAAGGAAGGAAGGAAGGAAGCAAGCAAGCAAGCAAGCAAGCAAGCAAGCAAGCAAGCAAGCAAGCAAGCAGACTTCACATCAAGAAGATGGCTCTGGCAGGACGATAAATCAACAGCTAACAGTGCAGTCAAATCTGAAGTGGTTTGGGGCTGCGAACTTGTCCCGCCTGCGGGAGGCTCTAGGTTTGTTTGATCCTGGCAATGGAGACAGGAAAGTGGGAGGAGGGGAAGAAGAGGTACGAAGAAGCTGCAGAAGAAAATGAAAAGTGGCATCATAAGGATGTCTATACCCAATCTAATCACAGTGAAAGAAGAAATACATGGCTTTTAGGAACCCATGACAACCAACCTGTATCCAGAGGAACAACCTAGAACCGATCTGAAGTTGCCCAAGAGCAGGGTGCTAGCTAGAATGAGGAGCTTCCATTTAAAAAGATTAGGCACTGGACATGACTGAGGTAGAAATGTCTTCAGTTTGAGTGTAACCAGGGCTACACAGCAAGTTCCAGGGCAGCCTGGGCCACAAACTAAGAGCCTTTCCAAAAGGAATGAATGAATGAATGAATGAATGAATGAATTAATTAATTAATTGCAAGTGTGTCTGAAGGTTTGTGTTCTTACTATTAAGAATGGAAACCTTGGGGCTGGAGAGATGGCTCAGAGGTTAAGAGCACTGACTGTTCTTCCAGAGGTCCTGAGTTCAATTCCCAGCAACCACATGGTGGCTCACAACCATCTGTAATGAGATCTGGTGCCCTCTTCTGGCCTGCAGTCATACATGCTGTATACATAATAAATAAATAAATCTTAAAAAAAAAAAAAAGAATGGAACCCTTATTCAAAGAAAAAATTAAAAAGATACAAGGTATTAAGAAAATAAGCAGCAGTACTTGAGAGGCAGAGGCAGGTGGATCTCTGAGTTCGAGGCCAGCCTGGTCTATAGAGTGAGTTCCAGGACAGCCAGGGCTACATAGAGAAATCCTGTCTCAAAAAACAAAAAATAAAATAAAAATAAAATTTAAAGAGAAAAGAAAATCAAAATAAGCAGGAGGTCTGGGGAAAGGGCTTACTGTTCTTCCAGAGGACTGGTCACCACCATCTTTAACTCCAGTTCCAGGGGATTTGATGTCCTTTTCCGGCCTCCACGGGGACTGCACACAGATGGTGCAGACATAGACATACATGTAAATTAAGAGGGTCCACGTTTGGTTCCCAGAACCCATATCAGGTGGCTTACAACAGAAAAAGTGGAGCCTGTAACCTCATCACAGAAGACACAATCATATACACATACAAAAATAACAACAAACTTCTAAAGAAAATAAGCACAGAGAGAGAGAGAGAGAGAGAGAGAGAGAGAGAGAGAGAGAGAGAGAGAGAGAGAGATTCTAGTAATAAAATCCCTAACTGTAAAGAACTAGGGCAAATCATTATTTGTTTCTCTGAACCCAAAAGGAAACACTACAGGACAATCAACAAATAAATAGATACGTGTCATTATCTTTAAGGCCAAGCAATTTTATACTCTGTATTTCCCCAAAACTAGTTTTAAGCTTTCTGCATGAAATGACTGGACCCTTGAACTGGTCTGTGGGGAACACAGTGTGGATCTATTATATCCACACAAGATCACAGGCTTCACTCCTATCAGATCTTGTTTACTAAAATTCTGCACATCTACCGCACAAGCACCACATGCCAAACAAAAATTCCTCAACAGTGTCTGCCTACAAGAAAGTCTAAGAATGTAGTATGGGAACATAAGACATACTGATTAAGCAGGAAATACAATTCAGGCATGGTGACTCGTGTCTGTGATCCTTGAACTCCAGAAGGTAAGGCAAGAAGGCTGACAAGAGTTTGAGGCTAGCTTAGGCTACAGTGTGAGTTCCAGAAGGCAGGCCTGGACTAAAGTGTGGGACCCCGGTTCAAAGATCACACACTGAAACCTAAACAAAAGGAAATAGTAAAAGCAAAAACACAACTAGAATTTAGAGTCAGAATCTTCTCAGGCCAGCAAGATGGCTTTGCAAGGAATGGTGTTTGTCACCACCCTGGTGGCTTTCAGTCACTGAGACCTCTATGAAGAGAATGGATTCCTGAAAGTTGTTCTTTGACCTCCACACAAATACCATGACAGGTGTATACACACACACACACACACACACAAAATGTAACAGTATAGTAACATTGAGCTTACGTTTACACAATGTCTTAAAAATTATTTGGACACGAAGAGGTAGGAACAAGCTTTTGAAGTAAAGATTGAAGACAGAAATAGTGGGACATACCTGTAATCCCAGCCTTCAGGAGATAGAGGCCGAAGAGTCAGGAGTGTAAGGTCGTCCTCAGCTACATAGTGAGTCAGAAAGCTTGTCTCATAAGAACAAAACTAACATTAAAATAATAAAATAAAATACAGAAGACTTAAGATAGGTCCAGAGAATACTAAAATTTTATTTTGATGAAGGGATACTAGAAAGTAAGAAAAGGCTGGGCAAGAACTGATAGTGGGGTCTCGAGGTACCTGACCCAGTCAGTAGGCAGGGACCCAGTGTTTCCGTGCACAGCTCCCGTCAGTGTGCTTTACAGACATGAACCAGTTGTGGTGTGCCGAACAGGGAAAAGACGACCAAACAAAGAAACGATAGGAGACCTAATAGATTCTGCAGTTGATTGAACAAAGCACAAGCATTAGAAAGCTCTAATGTTGCTAAAACGCCCTTTCATTAGAAAACTAAATAAATAAAAAATAAAAAGATTTTTTTAAAGAGACAGGGTTTTACTATGTAGCCCTGGCTGGTCTGGCACTTGCTATGAAGTCCAGGTTGGCCTTGAGAGCTGCCTGCCTCTGAATTTCAAGTGCTGGGATAAAAGGCATGCACTACCATACCCAACATATTTTACTGTTTTGTTTGTTTTTGGTGCTTTTCTAAGACAGGTTTCATGTAGCCCAGGTTAGACTCAAACTCACTATACAGCCAAGGAAGACTATATAAACCTTCCAAGTACCTCAGTTACAGTGAACTAGCTAAGAAGTATGGGTGTCCAAAAATCAACAATTCCCCACCGTACTTGTATGACTTCAATAACAAGGAATGTTTCTCAAAACAAGCTTTTAAAAGTTTCAATGTTTGTAAATCCAGAGGAAAAAGGAAAGATCACACACATCTACATACAACCAGTTTAACATTGTGAACAGGTTAGAAATCACTTCTCTAAAGAGCTGATCACAAACAGCTTTGCACCCTATCAGGTTGTCCAACCTTTTTGACAATGTCATGTCTGTTGTCACCTGCAAATATTTTGGGCCACATTCATAGCTCTCTTGGGATTCATGTGACCCAAATGCAGGTTAGACATGCCTGCAGTGGTTTTCCAGAACATGAATGGCTGACACCTGCAGTCCTCTTTACTACTCCATGTTCATTAGGCACAGCAGGTGTCAATTGTTAAGTGGCATTCAACTTTGATTTCATACAAATTAAAAGAGGCCAGAGAACAGCACACACTTAAGTCCTGTTTAAAGCAACATGCACAAAGGAATAAGAGGTTCAAGATCACTCACTGCCAAGATTTTAAGTGAAGAAAGCAAAGCACAAATAAATACAGTAGCTGAAGGCGGCTTTAATCCCTGCACTCTGGAGGCAGAGGCAGGCGGATCTATGATTTCAAGGCCAGCTTGGTCTACAGTTTGAGTTCCAGGAGAGCCAGGAATACACAGAGAAAAACTGTCTAAAAAACAAACAAAACAAAAAATGAACAACAACAAACTAGTTGGTATGGTAAATGTGACCTTCATGTGATCTACCAAATAGAGAACTCTGTTTTAAAACAAACGAGTATATGCCTTTATTCAGCTGGGCCCAATTTCTACTGTCCACTTAGAAGACTTATAAGAAGAAATAGTAAATACTGTCCTAAGTTTTTTTATTTTAAAAAGTAGTCTAAAGTGATGTGGAAAACAGCAGCTTCTTCTTGAATCAAAGTCTGCTTAAAATCCAGTGGAACCAGGCCTGCTGGTACAGGTATATTATCCCAGTTACTTTAGAGGCTGAGGCTTCCAAATTCAAGGCCTATCTGAGCTACAGAGTGAGTTCGAGGCCAACCTGGCAGTTTAGTGAGGCCCTGTCTTAAAAACTAGGAAGATGACCAGTGAGATCAGACTTGCTGCCAAACACAGCCTGAGTTCAACCCTGGAACCCGTATTGTGGAATGGCAGACCTGAGTACTGCCCCAGTTGTCCTCTGACCTCCCCACACTGGCCAGAGCGTGCATATACACACACACACAACAACAAAAATCAATATTTGAAAGTGTCTTATTTCTGCTTATGATTAGGATGAAAAAAAAAAGGAAGAAAACTCAACTATGTCATTGATTTTATTTTAAAAACCCACAGAAAATAAGCAAACGAATTTTTACGGGGGATGGATGAGGTAGCTTGGTCAGTAACAGTGCTTGTTTTTTAGCATGCATGAAGCCTAAGTTCACTCTCCAGAATCACACAGACCAGACATGGTGGTACACCTGTAATCACAACACTGAAGCACAGACAGGAGAGGAGCACAAGTCCAAGGCTCCCAGTGCGGACAAGGCCATCCTGGCCTATTCGAGCTCTTGTTGCCCTTGCTACCCTTCCAGAGCGTCCAAGTTTAGTCCCCAGCACCCACGTTCTGCGGCTCACACATGCCTTAAACTCCAGTTCTCAGGGATCTGATTCCCGCTTCCGTCTTCTGAGGACCCCAAACACAGCACATTCACTCACAGACAGACAAACAGAAACACACACGCCTATTAACAAGAAATACCTGTACTGGTGAGATAGTATAAGCAGTTAAGTGTGCAGCACAAACAAAGGTCTGGG
The DNA here is from genome assembly GCA_902168415.1 of Peromyscus melanophrys. Classification (NCBI taxonomy): domain Eukaryota; kingdom Metazoa; phylum Chordata; class Mammalia; order Rodentia; family Cricetidae; genus Peromyscus; species Peromyscus melanophrys. Next base: position 6,140 of record CABHPR010109553.1, read on the forward strand.
TTCAGTCCCTGGAACCTATATAAATGTGCAAGGAGAAAACCAAGTCCACAGAGTGGTCTTGTGACTGTTCTTGCCCACAATAATAAATAAAATTAAAAAAGAAATACTTCTCCCATAGGCAAATCATTCCAATAAATGAGCACAAACCCTGGAAAGTCGAGCGCAGTGACATGGAAGGACACTGTAACTAGATGTGCAACGTGACACAAGGGTGTTGTAGAGCTATTCTCGGCACCATGTAAGTAACAGGTGTGGTGGTGGGGCCTGCCATTCTAACAGGACTGGTTGCTCCAGACCAACAGAGGTGATGCATAACAGACCGCCTGGTACAATCACAATATCGAAGTGGCTATGTTTTACAGAAGCTGATCTAGAAAGTGACAGAAGTTTGAGATTTAAATATACACAAACAGTAAAATAAGGCTGAACTTAAATAAGGTTGGAATGTACAAGTAGGAAACAAAAGTTGCTCACAAGAATACTGAGCTGGGCGGTGGTGGCGCACACCTTTGATCCCAGCACTCAGGAGGCAGAGCCAGACAGATCTCTGAGTTCGAGGCCAGCCTGGGCTACCAAGTAAGTTCCAGGAAAGGCGCAAAGCTACACAGAGAAACCCTGTCTGAAAAACAAAAAACAAAAAACAAACCTAGACAGACACAAGCATGTGTGTGTGTGTGTGTAAGATTTGACAGAACTCCTGGGTTCTTTCCTGTGTATAGCCTGGGCTGCCTGGAATTTGCTCTGTAGCCTCAAACTCAAGAGATCGGTCTGCCTCTGCCTCCTGAGAACTAGAATTAAAGGCCACCCCCTTCTCCCTCAGCACAACTGTAGTTTTCAATCATTATTTTTGATTACTAATATCTCAGAAAAGCAAATGCAAAAACATACATTTAGAATCCCAAATTCAAGCCGGGCAGTGGTGGCGCATGCCTTTAATCCCGGCACTCGGGAGGCAGAGCCAGGTGGATCTCTGTGAGTTTGAGGCCAGCCTGGTCTACAGAGTGAGTTCCAGGACAGCCAAGGTTACACAGAGAAAGCCTGTCCCTTTAAATAAACAAGAACCCCAAGTTCTCACACTACCAGTTCCGATTAGATCTTAACCTCTACACGTCCCGTCTAGTTATCCACCCCAAGAAGGACTGGTACAGAAGGCCTCTTTCAGCTTTGCTGGCCGGCTTTCGTTTCCTGAAATACAACGAACATCCTCCTCCTTGGGGACTCTGCTGTCTGTTTCTTCTGTCTAGCCCCAACTTCCTTGTTTTTACAGACAGCTGTTTCTTGGACTGGAGAGATGGCTCTGAGGTTGAGAGCACTGGCTGCTCTTCCAGGACCCGGGTTCAATTCTGACACCCACACTGTAGCTCACAACTGTCTGTAACTCCAAGATCTGACATCCTCACAAAGACACACATACTGGCAAAACACCAATGCACAAAAAATAAAAATAAATTATTTTAAGAAGAGAGGAAGACTAAACAGACAAATATTGAGAATCGTTGTTGTGCAATATATTTGCTAAACAGTGGGAAATCAGTGTCTGTCTTTAGACAGCTCAAAGTTCCATCCGTTATCAGGAAGGAAGGTAAGTGATGTGATAGGCATGCACTCACAACTCATCCTAGCCTAGGAGGCTGAGGAAGCAAAAGGAGTTTTCAACAGGTGCTGACTCTGAGTGCTCTGCCATTCCCGACACGGCTTCTGAAAGCTAAACTTGAAACCAACACACAATGTCTGGGAGGAGAGGGACACTTCTCGGGAACAAAGTAAAGAGAAAATCAGGGGATGTTCTTACCCCTTGAAACTTGAAAAAAGTATTCTGAGGCGAAGGCAGATGTGAACAGATAGAACAGTACTCACGCTGAGCCTAGCAAGGTTACCATCTGAAAGAGAAAGCTTGGTCTCCTACACAGCAAGGCTCCAGTAGATCCAGACTAAGCACATTCACACATGTCAAGAAACAAACTGCCAGAAAAGGGGACCTCCATGAGCACCAAAAGAAAGAGATGCTGGCAGGGGCTACTGAGACCCCAGAGGGAAAAAGACCGAGTGCTGGTCACAGCAGCACATTAATAAGGCCATTATATGCAGCTTCTGTGCCAACTCTCAACAACCTTCTGGTTGCGCATCACTCCCTGTTCTGGCCACCCGCCCGCACAGAGACGAGATACTTGTCCACACTGACAAATACTGGCTTGACAGTGTTAACGTTCAGATTTGAGAGGTTAGTTCATCTGGGCCAAAGACATTACCTTGCTCTTAGTTCAAATTACATATTTAGGTAAGAGATAAGGGCAACAAAGGGGAGTTAGCCTGAGCTCAGGATGTAAGAAAATGTTTGGGGAGAATAGCAACACTTTTGAGTTACTTGGGAATCATAAAATTCAGCAAAAAGAGTGTGGGACACAGATCCCAGTTAGGGCAACAGAATCTGAAGTCTCTGAAGGTCAGGGTCAGTAAAGATGTCTAGTAGACATCTGACCACCCAAGACAGCTTGGAGATAGGGTGTCTGGTCACCTGGGTCCTATCACCTACTTTTAATTCTGGAAACAAATGTTTATTCAAAAATTGCTCCCCCCTAAAAAAATTTTTTTCAACTAATAAGAGATAAGGATCTACTATGAAACTGACTAGACCCAACATTTAAAGGACAAGCAGGTAAGATGGCTCAGCAGGTAAAGATACTCATTGCCAAGACTAAAGACCTAAGTTCAACCCCTGGGACCCACATGGTAAAAAAAAAAGAGAGAGAGAGAACTGACTTCACAGATGTCCTCTGACCTCCAAATGCACTCGCCAACACGCACGCATGCATGCACGCACGCACAGTGGGGGAGAGAAAAGAGCTTAAGAATAAAACAAACTGTAAAATACAGATCCTGTCTAGCTGAGGTTAATTCAAGTCAGATGACTGTATTCACCTTGTCCCAATGTCACACCTTAGACAGATCTGCCCCAGTACAGCATTTACACCTCAAATCAGCAACACTACAAACCAGGGTTTCATTTGCCCAAGGGAAGTTGGTCATTACTGACACATAGCCCAGTTACTGCTGTACAAAGTCTAACATGAAAAGGGCACTAACAAAGAGTTCTTTGATATTTTCTTCTAACTCCAGATAATGAAGACATTCTGAAGCACCATTTATCTTACCATCAATAGATGGTAATCAAAAATGTGTGCAATGGGGACTGGGAAGACTGACCGTTCTTCCAGAGGACCCTGCTTCAATTCCCAGCACTCACATGGCAGCTCACATCAGTCTGTAACTCTAGTCCCAGGAGATACAGTGCCCTTTTCTGGCCTTCGTGGGCACCAGGCATTCAAGTGGTACACAGACAAATACATGTATGCAAAACACTCATACACATAAAATAATTTAAAAATATTTAAAATGTAAGATGTAAGAACTTAACCTTTTATTGTTTCTAGGACTAAAAAAGTATGGTAACATGTCTTTAATCACAGCACTCAGGAGGCAGATGTAGGCAGATCTGTGAGTTCAAGGCCAGCTTGGTCTATAAAGCAAGTTTCAGACCAGTCAGATAATGCAGTGAGATCCTGTCTCAAAAAAGAAAAAAATAGGGGAAAAAAAAAAAGCTAATGAATAAGATATCTCTCTCTCAATCAAGACTTCTTTATATCACTTTTCTAGAATTAATACCAATCAATGAGGATTATGTTCATAAATCCCTATTTTCTCTCCATTAAAAGTAAATTGCACAGAGGCCAGGCATGGTGACACACACCTTTAGTTAAACTGAAGGATGCAGAACCGGTGGTGATGAGTTCGAGGTCAGTCTGTCTACACATCGAGTTCTGGGAGAGCTAGAGCTACATAAACTGTCTCAAAAAAAAAAAAAAAAAAACAAAACCCACAAACAAACCAAAAACAACAACAAACAGGAAATTCCATGGACCTATTCCCAAAACATGCCTTCTTCTTTCAAACAGATGCATTCCAGCAGAGTCCATAGGGTTTTTCTGGAGGAACCCTACTGTGAAAAGATCAACTCTGTCATAATAAACATCTTCAATTTTAGAACTACTTCACGGTTTTGGTTTTCCCCCATTTCTGAAGCCAAGGAGTTGACTTGTTATGCAGATTATGATATGATCACTGAAGGAAACCGACAGGCAGAGCTAACTACCTGAGCAAGCCCAGCTTCCAAATCTCAAGGGCTGCCTCAAAGGCCTCTGGCACAGCCTCGAGAGCCAAGGGCACGGCATTTCCACTTTTCAGCCCACTTTCAAGGGCCGATGTTTCTATTAGAGAACTCCTGGGTGTGGCTACAGTGGGTCTGAAATTCCCCAACAATTTCATTTCAGAAGTTTTTAAGAAATCTCAGAAATCAGGATGTAATTTTCTCAGAATAAAAGTCCATTTAACTAACTTGTATCTGGCATGCACTGTTTTATTTTGAAATATTAATCCTCATCCATACCAATCTTTCTGTTAGAAAACCAATGCAGAGAGTTCTAAACTAAGACACCAATGCCTCTATTAATAGAACCTCCCTGCAAATAAAGCCCTTCTCGCAGGGCGGTGGTGGCGCATGCCTTTAATCCCAGCACTCAGCAGGCAGAGGCAAACGGATCTCTGTGAGTTCAAGGCCAGCTTGGGCTACAGAGTAAGTTCCAGGAAAGGCGCAAAGCTACACAGAGAAACCCTGTCTCAAAAAATACATACATACATACATACATACATACATACATAAAGCCTTTCTCTCTCAGAAGTAGACAAAGAAAGGATCAAAACAACTATAACATAAAGAGCAGGGAGAAAATAAAATACCAGGAGGCAAATGACTGGAAATGGGAAGAACTATGTGTGTACAAAAATAATTGAGGAACGGACATGACATGGTAGTAGCATACCTGGGATCCCAATACGTGGTTAAGTGGAGACAGCAGATCAGGAGTTCAAGGTCATCTTCAAGAACAGCCTGGGCTACACGGAGACCCTGTCTCAAAAAGGAAGGTGGGGTAGGGCTGGGGAGATGGTTCAGTCAGTAAACAGGAGGATCCCTAGGAACCCACAGAAAAAGCCTGTCACACCTCTGATTCCAGTGCTGAGGAGGCATAAGCTTAACTTTGGAGCAAAAACTTTGGGGAGAAGCTGATGAATAAGCCTTGTAGACCAGGTGTGGTAGCTGATGCCTCTAATGCCAGCACTGGGGAGACTGACACCAGCCTGGAATTCATACCAGGTTCTAGGCTAGCCTGGGTTACACAGTGGGACTGCCTGAAAATAAGAAAAAAGCCAGTGTGGTGGCATACATATGTAATCTCAGCATTCTGGAGGCTGAGACAGAAGACTGCCTATGAGCTGAGGCCAAAAGTAAGCTTTGAACAGGATCATCCCAGAAGCAAAAAGGAGAGGAAGATGGGAAGGAAACAGACAAGGTGGACAGAGACCTCAAGCTGTGAGGTTGCTGTAGATGGAGAATGGGAGCAGAGTAAAGAGGAAGGAGTAAATGCTTACCCACAAAGCCTGGCTATCTGCGTTCAACGCCTGGAATCCAAAAAGGTGGAAAGAGAACCAACTTCACAATGTTGTCCTCTGACCTCCACATGTGCACAGCGGCTTAGACACCACCTACCCCACACACCATTCACACACAAATATTTTTTAATTGCTCAGTAAAAACCAAGTATACTTCCAAATAAAGTTAAGTTTTTAAAAATTGGAAAACACAAGACCAGGCACAGTGGCACATGCATTAATTTCAGCATCTGGAAGGCAGAGCCAGGCAGACCTCTGATGAGTTTGAAGCCAGCCTGGTCACCGAGACAGTCAGTGCTACATAGTGAGACCCTGTCTCAATGCCCAACCCCACCCCCAAGGATTGGAAAACACAATATCTAAGTCAAAAGACAATGTATTGACATGATTATAAAATAAAGAAAAGCCTAAATTTTTTATTTTTTATATACAATTCAGTGTTGGGCCAGAGTCTCCTCCACAAAGCATCCATCTCTCCCACACCACTACCCTCATTTCCTACAGACCATCAATGTTCCACTATGCTTAGATACCACCCATAAGCACCTGTGGTCTATTTATCTCATTTGAACCCCACTGCTGTCCCATGAGGACACCCACACATCTTACAAATTAGGTTAAAAGCCTTACACCTCAAGACCCCTGGGGAGTGGGTGAGAGAAAGAACCAGGTCTGACTTCTCTGGTTCTGTACTTACCCACACTCCCGTACTTTATACTTAACTGAGATAACATCTGAAGAGAAGGAACAGAACCTGGTAACTAGTAGGAACACACAGTTGCTTGTCTTTCTCCCTCTGAACTCGGTGCAGATCTTAAAACCCAGGTGGGCCACTGGCGTAAGGAGGAAGTTATCAACTGGGCAGCCACTCAGAACTCCTACAGGCATCACACAGAACGGCACTGCTGCCAGGAGACAATGGGTTCCTAGTGCAAGATACTAGCTCACAAATCAACTTTTTCAACACCCTTCTGTGAACAGGGCAGCCCACACAAGAAAGATCTTTGCAAACCAGGTGTTGCATTCATGTACTCTATGAGGTTCCATGATACACTTTGAGGAGAGAGCATATGCTCTCACTGAGCCAAGCTTCAACAGGAGTCTTAGGAAGCTAACAATTCTTCTCTGAGACACACCCTCCTTGCCACCAGGTCCAGCGAGTTATCTGTCATACAGAATTTAGTTCAGAGCCAAAGTCCCAGATGTGGGCATCCTAAGCTGATGGCCCCGCTCTGCAATTTTACTTACCCTAAGCCTTACTTTCTCACCTGTAAACCACCACTAGCTATCTATCTCTTCGAGTCATTCTGAGGATTGAGGAAGCCACACAAAATGCTAAAATAAAGAGTGCATGCCTGGCACAGGACACACTGCCGTGTCAGCTGCTACTGCTACTGCTAACATGTCTAGCTTAGAGGAGGGGTTCATAGAGCCTTTGCCACTAGGTAAGCTCCAGGATAATGACAACCCAGCTCCTCCATCACCACTAGGATAGTCTTTAGGGGAAGCTACAGCTTTCTTGAGGTTGTGAAAGTAACTTTTACAGCTTACGGGAGTGAGGGAAACACAGTTCATAAAACTAAAACAGCTGGCTTGCCTCTCTTTTGTTAAATGGTAGGAAGGGTTCTTCATCAGCTGCTTCAGTCTTTAAACTACTTACTAAGTTCTGCTGCTCACAGGCGGGCAACACCCTTTCCCTAGAAACACTTTTCCATCTGTGGCCCTCAGAGCACCCAGTTAAGAGAACCAGAAAGAACAATGAGGCAGAGCAGCATCTGCTCAGCAGTGGGACTTGAGCCCTCAAGAGGGGCTTGCTTGCACCTGTGACCACAGCAGAAGCAAACAGACCAGGCTGCATGGCCCAGACAGAAGCTGCCCATCTTTCAGAAGAATTCTGTATGTCAGCATGCAGCTGCCTTTGAACCTCACTGGCATCACCAAAGCCAAAAAGATGTTGAGCTCCATGGATGTTTTTTTCTACCATTAGTTAGGATACAGAAACAAGACCTAAAGCAGTTAAAGGTAATCTATAACAACAACAACAAAAAAAATATTCCTTGACTTCTTCTAGCCTAAGTCCATTTAGCCAAAATGTACTTTTCATGTCAAGTTCAATTATTAAAGACAAAACAAAACCCATAAAAAACTCTTAGATTCTGAGAGAGCTTTCTCAGATGCATTTTAAACTTTCAAGTGGCTCATATTTCTCTTCCTGATTTTTCTTCAAATAATTTTGGATTTTTTTTTCCTAAGCAGATAATTTTATCTATTCCGGGACTCTAAAAACAAAGTTTTAATGGGCAGTATAACTAACTGGCTTAATCTTCCATTAAAGATATCCAATTCATCTGGACATAGTGGCTCATGCCTATAATCCAAGCACCTCAGAGGCTGAGGCAGGAGACTGTCATGAGTTTTCGGGCCAGCAGGGTAATGTAGCAAGACCCTGTCACACAAAAATATCCCCATCCCCCACAAAGAGAAAACATGCCCATTCCCCATAAGAGAAAACATGCCCATTCCCCACAAAGATACTCAGTTTGAGGATTAGCTAAGAAGACGGAAAAATAACCTCCAGACATTAGCTTTTATTCACCACAGAAACAAACACACTTGACTTCCACAATTTGACCAATTTTGCCTTAAACTTTTCAGTTATTTGAAACAGTATACATGTAAGTGGTTAGTAATTTTGTGTTTTCTTTCACCTTAAATATTTCTCATTACATTTACTCTGGTGGAAGGGTACATGTGTAGGAGTGCATACCAGGGGCAGAGGACAGCCTGTGGGAGTACGTCTTCTCCCTCTACCATGTGGGTCATGAGGGTCAAACTCAGGTTACCAGACACGGCAGCAAGCCTCCACCCATTGGGCCACCTTCCAGCCACAGCTTCTCACTTTAAAAACAAAACATGTATCTATGTTCAATGTCTAACTGAATTAAAGAGAGAGAGAGAGAGAAACCAAGAGAAAGAAAGAAAGAAAAGAACCCTAACCCCCACACACACTTCAGATTTACAAGCCATACTTTGTCTTGAACGCTCAGAGGAAGAAAACAGCTTTTCCCCTTTAGACTCCATTTCTGACAATGGAAGTAGAAGGCTTCAAGGTTACACTGTGCCCAGAACACCCTGTCCACTTGCTTCACACACTCTGCTCACGGTCCTCGCTGATGGACAGACCACCTGCAAGAGTCCCGTTTGTTTAGTCTCCCACGCCACCTACAAAGTCAGGATTCTGCTGTTCTATTTTAGAATGGTCATCTTCTAGCCAGCTGCTCCAACCCCCTTTTACTGCCAAGGTGTTAACAAGAAGCATTAACATCTGTTAAATGCGGGAAGTAAATCAGAGAGCCCCAGCCGCTAGGCCAGAACATCCTTCCCAACTGTCAAATGTGTATGCAGGCACATTTGTGCATAAGGGTGTACATGCTGGAGTTGAGAAGGTGACAGGGTAAGGCTGACAGAATCTGCCATGTCCCTGGAGGATCTGAGAAGAAAGCCAGGGCAGGGATACTGTATGGCACACACTTCTTGTTCAGCACTTTCCATTTCAAGCATAGTTCCCTCAGAAAACTCTCCCCAAATTAAATACAAAGTGGTAAAAAAATCTTTAGAGATAGCACAAAGGAAAAGTATTAAATTTAGGAAAACACAGGTAAAAATTCAACTAACTGTAAGATCCAGAAGTGATTCTACATGCATGATTCTCCTCAATTAAACATGGCGAGCCAGGGCTGGTAGTGCACACCTGTGACCCAGTCCCTCAGGAGGCAAGGGAGAGTGGCACCAGCTAAGGCAGCCTGGTCTATATCGCCTGGCTCCACATATAAAGAAAAGCAACTTCCACAACACAATAGAAGCTGGAAAGAAGGTGCAGGGGTTAACAGCATCAGCTGCTCTTACAGAAGAAGATGGAGTGTGATTCCCAGCACCCATATGGTGGCTTACAAGCATAACTTCAGTTCCAGGGGGATCCAACACCCTCTTCTGGCTTCTGCAGACATGCAAGTGACACACAGACATACATGCAGGCAAAACACGCATACCATAAAATTATTAAAATTTTAGAAAAAGAGCCAGTGCTTACTAAAAACAAGTGAAAATAGCCTCATGAAAGACATTTTCCAAAAATACAAATTCTTAAAAATTACTAACCCAAATGGGCTGGAGAGAGGGCTCAGCAGTTAAGAGCACTGGCTGCTCTTCCAGAGAACCCAGGGTTCAATTCCCAGCTCACAACTGTCTGTAACTCCTGTTCTGGGGACCCCACATCCTCATACAGAAAAATAAAAAAAACAACAACTCAGGCTGGAAGGAGTGGTTCCTTTAATCTCAGCATTCGGGAGGCAGAGGCAAGCAGATCTCTGAGAGTTCCAGGCCAGCCTAGTCTACAGGGCGAGTTCCAGGATAGCCAGGGCTACACAGAGAAACCCTGTCTCAAAAATAAAAACTACAACAACAACAACAAAAACCAGCTCTACACAACGCTATTCCCATTCTTATTTGACAACAGAGAACGCCTGTGAAGTTCATCTGTTGAACCACTTAAAACAAAGCCTGGATGGGACTGAATACACTGTGTGCTAGGCTATAAATATTTTCCCACTAGGATAGCCAATTAGAAAGCTAAGTTCAGCTTAGAAGAAAATTTCTACTATCTGCATGTTTTAAAAAGTTCAAAGAGGTAAAGAAACAGAAGCTTACAATCTTGAAACTAAATTTAAAACTCCGAGCAGCATGTAGGGCACATGCCAATAACATGTCTTCAGGGAGTTAAGTGGGGTGATCACAAGTTCCGGCTACTGTGTGCCACACAGCAAGAGCCTGTCTCAAAACAAGACAAAGTGGGATAACCACACTATTAGTTTGTTTTTAGAGTCTAATGCTATTGCCTAGCTTCCTCACCTCTAACTCAGTCTCTTGGTGCTGAGATTATAAGCATGCCCAGTCACACTGAACATAATTCTTATTTTAAACACCTCAATTTCTGGGCAAAAACAAAACATCTCTCCAATTTATATCCTGCCTCTTAGTGCTTGCAACATAAAGACCATTTTCCAGTCTACGTGTCTACAGGTTGTCTCCTCTGCTTATCCCTTAGTCTCGTAAATCCCGAGTGGACACTGAACATCCAAGTTCTTTAGCTTTACAGCTCCATGCTTCTGACTAATTAATCCTAATCCCCTCCCTTCTCCAAGTCCACTGCTCTTTCAAAAAGCCCTTTCGTAATCAAAATCAAGTGTTCTCTCTCAAACAGCCTCCTCTCCCTGGTGCTTGACACTCGAAACTGACCAAGTTGAGCTGGAGAGATGGTACAGTGGTTAGAAGCACTGGCTGTTCTTCCAGAGGTCCTGAGTTAATTTCCCAGCATCCACATGGCAGCTCACAACTGTCCTTAACTGTAGTCCCATAGGATCTGATGGCCTCTTCTGGTGTGCAGATGTAGATGCAGACAAAACATTCATATCCATAAATAAATAAACCTTAAAAAAAATTGACAAAATCTAGCTCATCCTCCTAGACAACATGAAACAGAAGTCATGTTTCAGCCAGACATAGTGTCACACATCTATAATCCCAGCACTTGGAAGGTGGGGGCCAGGAGTTCAAGGCCATTCTGGACTATAGGAGACTCTGACTCAAAAAAAAAAAAAAAAAAAAGAGAGAGAAAAGCCTTGTTTTGTTCTTCTTGGTACCACCACTTTGCAAAAAGTCTGAAAGAAGCTCACTAAAAAAAGTATTTGACTAGAAGAGAGTTTCATGCTGGGCAGTGGTGGTACTCACCTTTAATCCAAGCACTTGGGAGGCAGAGGCAGGCAGATCTCTGAGTTCAAGGCCAGCCTGGTCTACAGAGTGAGTTCTAGGACAGCCAGGGCTATTACAGAGAAAACCTGTCTCAAAAAAGGAAAAAAAAAAAATTTGCTCTTAGCTAATAGTGAATCAAAATATCCCAAATGCCAATTAAAGTAACTGAAGTGACTGATACAGTTAGGCACAGAAGCACTGGGAAACAAATTTTACTCTGAGATAAGGTCTCAAGTAGCCCAGGCTGAAATTTGCTATCTAATACTATGTAACTGTGGTCAGCCTTGAACTCTGATCTTCCTTGCCTACATTTCCTATGTGCTAGGATTACAGGCAGACACCACCATACCCAATTAAAAGCTATTGTTCTTAAAATCAAGGATTACAGAAAAAAAGTAAAGAGAAATTTACTGCTTGAATTTATATGTTATCATTAAGGGTGTTGGATTTTGTCAGAGGATTTTTCTGCATCTAGTGAGATGATCATGTATTTTTTTCTTTCAGTTTGTTTATATGGTGTATTACATTGACAGATTTTCGTATGTTGAACCATCCTTGCATCTCTGGGATGAAACCTACTTGGTCATGGTGAATAATTTTTTTGATGTGTTCTTGGATTCAGTTTGCCAATATTTTGTTGAGTATTTTGCATCAATGTTCATGAGGGAGATTGGTCTGTAATTCTCTTTCTTTGTTGCATCTTTGTGTAGTTTGGGTATCTGGGTCACTGTAGCCTCATAAAAGGAGTTTGGTAGTGTTCCTTCTGTTTCTATTGTGTGGAACAATTTGAAGAGTATTGATATTAGTTCTTCTTTGAAAATCTGGTAGAATTCTGCACTGAAACCATCTGGTCCTGGGCTTTTTTTGGTTGGGAGACTTTTAATGACTGTTTCTATTTCCTTAGGGGTTATTGGTCTATTTAAATAGTTTATCTGGTCTTGATTTAACTTTGGTATGTGGTATCTATCCAAAAAATTGTCCATTTCTTTCAGATTTTCCAATTTTGTGGAGTACAGGTTTTTGAAATATGACCTGATGATTCTCTGGATTTCCTCATTATTTGAGGTCTTTGTCCCATCTACTAAATCATCCTGCTTCTTGAGATGCCTCTGAAAAGCAAAACTGAGACAAGAAGGGACCTCAAGTCTCCTGCTCCTAAAATATGAAGTAACAGATGTACTTGCTGCACAGGACAAAATGGAAAGGTATTCTAGACTGGCTTGCTTTCCACCAGACAAGGACTACTTATGTTAATTTTACCACCTGTAATACCAGTCCTACACTTGGAAAACAAAGCCTAGAAATGCCTAGATAAGCAGGTCACGCATTAACACTGGCTAGAATTATAGAAACAACCTTTCACAACACTTTACCTAACTCCGAGGATCCATTTCTAGAAATAAAAGGGTAACAGCTCATCACTGGCTTAATCTTTTAGCTACTCAAACCGCACTGACACAAGCTTCTAAACATGCAACCACATCTTAGTGCCATATTTTAAAATCAGAAATGAATGGGTCAAGGGTTTTCCACTTTGGATTTCTGAAGTTGACTAAGAATTTATACCAAAGCCTGGCAGTGGTAGCATATGCCTTTAATCCCAGCACTCTGGAGGCAGAGGCCCGCCTGGTCTACAGAGCTAGTTCCAGGACAGCCAGAGCCACACAGAGAAACCCTGTCTGGGGGAGGGCAGGGGAGGGGAATTTATTCTAAAATAATAAACTGCAGAATCATTTTTTAACTGTGAAAATTTATCTATAAAAATCCAGAATAAGGGTTGGGGATTTAGCTCAGTGGTAGAGCACTTGCCTAGCAAGCACAAGGCCCTGGGTTCAGTCCTCAGCTCCGGAAAATAAA
>CABHPR010109553.1:19409-33938 GCA_902168415.1 Peromyscus melanophrys
AAAAAAAAAAAAAAAAAAAAAAAAAAAAAAAAAAAAAAAAGACCACTAAAACCAAAACAAAACAAAAAATTCAAATAAGCTTTTAAATTTAAGTTACAACTTTTTTCTCAATTCTCTTTCCCATAAGAGGCAATACAGGTACACATGTCTGAAAATCTTTCACATACGCTCAAGTACATACACACAAATATATTCATATACCAAATGTCTACAAATAAAAACAGAATATTGAGATGGTTAAGACAAAATTATAGAGACAACTCCTCATCTGATACATAAGGACACAGATACCCAAGAATAAAGGGGCAATCCAAGATCAAGGACAGACAGACTTCTAGGCAGGCAGCCTGCTTCCCAATCAACCCACCTCTCCTCTACCAATCTTCAGTAACATCCTAACTCTGAAATTAGATGCTCTGGATTAAAGTGTCAAGATACTGATTTAATTGTAAATGAGGTCAGCTTTAATGGCCTGACATGGTGGCACATGCCTTCAGTTTCAGCAGAGCCAGACAGATCTACGAGTTCAAGGTCAGGTTGGTCTACACAGAGTTCCAAGACTAGCTATATAGAGACCCTGTCACAAAAATTGGCTATGTAGAGAGACCTTGTCACAACAAAAGAAAACAAAACAAAAAAACTAAAAAAAAATAAATAAATAAAACTGCCACTCCATTAAAACCTTGACAAGTATTGGACCTGCTACTCAGGAGACTAAGTAAGGCGAAAAAGTTCAAGGTTGGCCTAAGGCAACTTTATGAGAAAAATCACTGTCCAAAGCCTTAGGTTTATTCCTTAAGTGGGAGGCTGACCCCCTGCCAATCCATGGAGAGATTTCAAACAACTTCTGTGGATACATACTTCTACAATAGTCCTCCTTTGATTGATGAGAAACACCAGAAAAGTACGACATGAAATCCTACAGAGATCCCGGAGTATTCCCAGATCAGAAGAAAAGCTCAGCCGGTCTTCCCAATAGGAACCCACGCTGTTGGTCAGACACACTGCACTCTAGTACATATAGCTCCCAAGGACTCATTTATATCCTTAGGTCTTTAACAAACCACTAACCACCTTCCAGCCTTCCTCATTGGCCTCCTGTCACTCAGCTTCTTTAGGGAAGCATTCTCTGGGTGTGGTACCTCAATGCCTGTAATCCCAGCACTTAGGGAACTGAGACAGGACTGCCAAAGTTCAAGACCATCCTGGGCTACAAAATGAGTTTCACTAGACTATAGTGTGAGACTCTGTCTCAAAAGAAACAGCAAAGAAACAACTGAATTTTTCTAAGGCTTGATCCCCACTTCATACTTTTTTTTTTTTTTTGGTTGTAGGCCTAGCCTTTAACGGCTGAGCTATCCCTCCAGCCCCCCACTTTATACTTATGTTTAAAGCACACTGACTGAAGAACTGGACAATGATGGCACACACCTTTAATTCCAATATTAGAAGGCAGAGGTACACAGATCTTTTCAAATTCCTGACAGCCTGGTCTACACAGCAAGCTCCATGCCAGCCAGAACTAAACAGTAATAAAACTAACAAAATAAAAAATAAAATGGCAGAGTACACAAGCTACTTATTCACAGGATATGATCTTGGTCTTTATGACTAAAACAGGAACAATATTAATAACTTAATGAATTCAATTTATTTGTAAAAAAAAATTATTATTTGTATGTGTGTGGTCTTGTGCTCATGTGTGTAGGTACCTGCAGAGGCCAAAAAAGGGTATCAGATCCCCTTGAGGTGGAGTCACAGGCAGTTAGTTGTAAGCTATCTGATATGGGAGCTGAGAACTGAACCTGGATCCTCTGCAAGAGCAGCAAGTGTTCTTAACCACTGAGCCATCTCTCCACCACCACCATCTACCCTCTTATGAGACAGGGTCTCAGTATATAGCCCAGACTAACACATCTGGGTTCAAAGTGACCCCGCCTCCCCCAATCCCAATCCTCCTGAGGAGCAGGAACTACAGGCAAAGGTCACTGTTTACTCTTTTTTGTTTCATTTCTTGTTTTGAAACAAAGTCTTGCTTATATACAACCCCCGCTGACCTTCTCACTCCCTATCTTCCTCCTTCAGTCTTCAAGTGCTAGAATTAGAGGCATTAGCTGGATCAAAATCATCTTTTAAAAGATTTAACTAAGAGATCTGAACAAGGGAAAGAAAGATGCAGATATCACTATCTGAATGTGAAATGCCCCTCACAAGCTCACACATTTTAAAAACCTGGTCCCTGGTTGGTAGCAGTTTTGGGAAGCTGTGACAGTTTTAAATGAGGCCTAGCTAGAGAAGTAGGTCAGTCGAGGGCAGGCCTTGAGGTTTATGGGTAGGCCCTGTGTTGAGGCCTCACTCTGCTTCCTGGTTCACTAACTAGAAGCAAGCAGCTGTAGTGCTTACACTCCTGCCCTGAGGAGCTGTCCATCAGCAGGCCTTCCTTCCCTGCCACGAAAGGCCACTATCCCCTCAAAGGGTAAGTCAGTGAACCTCTACTCATGGAGATCAGAGTAACTAATATACTATGTATATTAGCATATTCCTATAATCCCAGCATTCTCAAGGAAGCGGAGGACCAAGAAAGAGTTCAAGGCCAGCCTGGGCTATACAGCAAAACCACACTGAAATAAATAAGCAAGCACATGCCTTTAATCCAAGCATTCATGAGGCAGACAGATCTCTGAGCTCAAGGCCAGCCAGGGCTACAGTGGAGAACCCTGTCTCAAAAAAAAAAACAAAAGAAAGAAAGAAAGGAAGAAAGAAAAGAAAAAAGACAAGACACAAAACTATAAAATGGGAAGAAAATGATGAAAAACAAAAAAAGCAAACAGCTTTGCACATAAAAAAATATTTACTAACCAGGCAGTGGTGGCGCACACCTTTAATCCCAGCACTTGGGAGGCAGAGGCAGGCTGATCTCTGAGTTCAAGGTCAGCCTGGTCTACAGAGTGTGAGTTCCAGGACAGCCAGGGCTACACAGAGAAACCCTGTCTCAAAAAACAAAACAAAACCCACAAGATTTACAGGTTTTTACATGGCATGCTTATTTGTGCAATTCAATCAATCAAACTCAGGATTTCCTGTATGTTAGGAAAGTACCCTACCACTCAGCTATAGCCCCTGAAGTGTTTTAGGACAGTGTCTCACTCCATAACACAGGCTGAACTGGTACTCACTACATAACCCAGGCCAGCCTCAAACTTTTGACCCTCCTGCCTCAGTCTTTAGAGTGCTAGGATCAGAGGTGGGGGCTGCCTGCCTGGCTCCCGTGATTGATTTGTAAAAGCTTGCATTCTAACACTGAAGTCCAGTCTTCTGACTTGGAATTACTACTTTTTTAATATATGAAACTCTCTAACAATGGGAACACTATCAACTACCCAGAGTCAATTTAATGCCTGATAAGAACATCTAATGCAGTATAACCTGTATCTTAGGAAACTAAACTACAATTCTATGCTTCTCTCCACACAAAAAGATACAACCATATTTTATCACATGTACAACACATCATTATGTTATGACACACCAAGAAAGAAAAAAGCTGCATTAAAGTGACTCACCACCAATTTTAAGACATCTCAATTTCAAAGATGTTGAGATGTGGAAAAAACTGTCTTAGAGTTTAGAAAATATGATGCAAACCTGACATTGTTTACTAACATAAAACCACTTGCCATCTTCACACACCAATTTTCCTTCTGGGCTCAATGTGTATTTTTATGACTTGCTGTATAATTAAATTCAATATGATTCATACATTGTATAAAGAACCTACTAATCTGCCTGGCGCTGTGCTGGGTACAATTAAAGTATGCCCTAGACATTATCGCAAAGTGACAACTTCTCTTTCAACATACATTTGTTAGAGTATTAGTTCTCAAACTTTGTGGTCTCAGCACTCCTGACATAAAATTTTTATAGACTTATTTAACTTTATGTGCATGAGTGTTTTATTTGCATATATTTATGTACCTGATGCCTAAAAAGGTTAGATGGGGGCGGGGTCAAACTTCCACAACTAGAGTTATGGATGGCTGTGAGCACCATGTGGGTGCTAGGAACAGAACCTAGACCCTCTGAAAGAGCAGTCAGTGCTCTTAACCACGTCTCTAGCCCCACTCTTAAGACTTGGAGGGCTGGAGAGATGGCTCCATTGGAAAAGCGATGACCAAATAAGCGTGAGTGAGGTCTTGAACTAGACCCCCAGAACCCACCTAAAAAAGCCCAGCGCTGCAGTGCACACCTATAATCCCAGCTCTGGGGAGACAGGAACAGTAGGTGGTTCCCAGGATGTTGACAAATCACTAAACTCCAGACTCAGCAAGGGACCTTGTCTCCAAAAATAAGGGAGACAGTTGGAGAGATGGCTTAACAAGGAAAAGAGTTTGCCACCAAGTCTACAGCCTGAGTGAAATCTCTGGAACCCATGACAGGAGAAAACTCACCTCCACATGTGCTATAGTACACATATACACCACATGTACACACAGCACACAATAAAGTGAACAGAGATGTAGCTCAGTTGGTACTGTCCTTGCCTAGATCTCAACACCACATAAACAAGCCATGGTGATGTTGTCTGTTCATCCCACAGCACTAGGGAAGTGAAGGTAGATCAAAAATTCATCCTTAGCTACACTATATGTTTGGGGTAGCCTGCAATTCAGGATTCCTTGTCTTAGATACAGATAGATAAATTAGATAGACAGACAGAGAAATTATAGTCGGGCAGTAGTGCACGCCTTTAATCCCAGCACTCGGGAGGCGGAGCCAGGTGGATGTGAGTTCGAGGCCAACCTGGTCTACAGAGCGAGACCCAGGACAGGCACCAAAGCTACACAGAGAAACCCTGTCTTAAAACTCCCCACCCCCCCAAATATACATATATATATATATTTACATATTGGATATATTAATACACTTTAGAGTAGTAAATCTTATCCCTGTTAACATGTATCTTTTTTATAAAAGCTATAATTTCCAAAACAAAAACTAAGTCAGAATGGCATTTTTTATGTGCTAAGTGCTTTGCCTGCATATATGTATGTGTACCATATGTGTGTATGGTGCCCTCTGAGGCCAGAGGTCACTGGATCCCCTGGAACTGGAGTTACAGATGGTTGTGAGCCACCATGTGGGTGCTAGGAATCAAACCTAGGCCCTCTGCAAGAGCAGTCAGTGCTCTTAAACCGCTGAGGCATCTCTCAGCCCAGAGAATGGCATTTTTAAATGACTTCACAAATCTCTTTAGTGTCTGCCTCATAGAAGGCAGCCAGATTCTCATGTGTGCTTTATGCAATCAATCTGTTTTGAATATAGTTGAAAAGGAGACTAATAATATTTTTCAGATATTTCTGGACATAGTTCATTGACATTACACCAAAACAATACACATAGGAATCTCCCAAAGGCTAAATGTAACATGCAATCTGGATTCTACCAGTAAAGTTTTCATACTCATAATAAAATCTGCTGGTCTACTTTATTCTTTATGAGTCTTTTACCCAAGCCTGATTTTCTATCATGCACTGGACATTTTCAAAATAATGGTTCACTGACCTATATATGGATCTCCTCAAAGTGGACGACTTCCTCACACAGTATCAAAATACTGTCCAGAATGTAAGTATTAGAAAACTACAAAGTGCTTGGTAACTGACAGACGTTCTCAAACATTCTGCTTTAAAGTTCTGATTTTATCATGCAACACATGGTATTAGTTTGCCTAGAAATAAAGGCTTAGCTGATTCATTTTTGACAAAGTATTGACAAATATCTAAGTCTAAATAATTTGTTTGTCAGTCACTTTCAAATACAAATGGCATTCCCCAAAAAACAGCCAGTTCAGATGGTAACTCAAAAACCCACAAGCAAGTAGAGGGCAGATCCCCTAGGACTTGAGTTATGGGTGGGTTTGAGCTGGTATTTTTGAGCTGGGAAATGAACTTGGGTACTCTGGAAGAATAAGCTAGTGCTCTTAACTGCTGAGCCATCTTTAATCCCACCCTAACCAAGGGCAAGCTTCCAAGGAAACACTCTTTTTAGCAGTAGATGTGTATGTTAAGCAAGTGGTCTACACTGGGCTATCCTCAGCGTGTGAGTGAATGGTTGGGGGAGTGGATGGGTGGTTGGAGACCTACTGTAGCCAACTGGAACACACCCGTCTCACCTCCTGAGCAGCTGTGACTGCACACCTTACACCAGGCCCAGCAGAACTGCCCTCTAAACCTGCAGCACGTGCTGAAGTGCACAACTGCTAACATGATCTGGTACACTAAGGTCCTGCCATTGGTTTTGCACTCTCGGTATAAATGTCAATAAAGCACAAAGGGCAATCAATGAATTAACATTACTATCAAGTTCTGGATTGTGGATGAAATGCCTTGGGGATCCCCAGGTAACTTCAAGCAATGTGTGTAATGGAACCTCAGAAGGGTCAACTGATTAAACATTTACCAATATAATCCCAGCTCTTAGAAGATGGAGCCAGGAGAATGAGAACACACACACCAGAACAGAATTATCAATGCCTAAGGAGCACAACTGTGTGTTTCTTTAACTGAGCATGCAATGTACCTACAGAGATGGGGAAAAGCACTGTACTTACGGGCGAGGACATACCTAGTGATAGAGAATGTCATCAGTTAGCTTGCACAAGGCTGTAGGTTAACTGCCAATATCAAAACAAAAATCTAGCAGTTAAATCTTAAAATAGAAAGCACTGGCTGAAGTATTAGAATTGAGGGGCAGTGCATACATAAATGTATTTATTACATGTAGAAAGTCACAAATGCTATGCATAAAGCAGCAATAGGGAATCATGCCTTTCATCCCAGCACTCAGGGGACAGAGGCAGGTGGATCATGAGTTCAAAGTCAGCCTGGTCTACAGCGTGAGTTCGAGGACAGCCAGGACTACATAGAGAGGCCCTGTTTCAAAACCCAAACAACAAAGAAACAAACAAACAAAAAACAAGTGGGATCTGCAAAGAAAACAGAATTCCCTTTTTTGTTTGTTTGTTTTTTTCTTTAAAAGACAGGGTTCTCTGTAGCCCTGGCTGTCCTGGAACTGTAGACCAGGTTGACCTCAACTTAAGAGATCTGCCTACCTCTGCCTCCCAAGTGCTGGGATTAAAAACGTGCACCACCATGCCTGGCTAAAAGAAGTCCTACTTTTTGAAAATTTGCCCATTTCCATAGTTTTTTTTATTTTTATTTTTATTTTATGTACATTGGTGTTCTGACTACAAGTATGTCTGTATGAGGGCATCAGATCCCCTGGAACTGGAGTTACAGACAGCTGTGAACTGCCATGTGGGTGCTGGGAATTGAACGCAGCTCCTCTGGAAGAGCAGCCAGTGCTCTGAACCACTGAGCCATCTCTCCAGCCCCCTCTATACTGTTTCTTTTACAGGTGCCAAAAATTCAATCTAATAATGATTTGACTTGGGGAATACCAGAAGTATATAATTTATACTAACTGATTTAATAGAACATACACAAAGTTCACTATGTGCTCTAAGGGACAAATGTATAAGAAATGCCAGCAGTCTGGCTAAGTGTAGAGGTACACACCTTTGATGGCAGAGCCAGGCAGATCTTTGTGTTTAAACGCAGCCTGATCTGCACAACAAGTGTCATACCAGCCAGGGCTACACAATGAGAAACCTGTCTCAAAAAAAGAAAAAGAGGAACCCCAATAGTAAATCTGGAGCTAACAAGGGTGATCTCAGCTCTTTTAACAAACCCAAGTGGTCTGGGTTTTTAATGCCCAAAAAGGATACCATAATATCTAAAAACCAATGATGCTACAAGAATAGAGGGAGGGGGTATAGAGATGGGTCAGTGGTTAAGAGCACTTGTTGGTCTTGTACAGTTCAATTCCCAGCACATACATCATAGTTCACACCACCTGTTATCTCCAGAAGATCCAACGCTCTCTTCTGGCCTCTGAGAGCACTGTAGTCACAGACACATGCAGGCAAAACACCCATATACTTTATAAAAAAACAAAAAACCCACTGGACAGCAGTGGCACATGCCTTTGATCCCAGCACTCGGGAGGCAAAGCCAAGCGGATCTCTGTGAGTTCGAGGCCAGCCTGGGCCAGAGTGAGATCCAGGACAGGGACCAAAACTACAGAGAAACCCTGTCTCAAAAAACAAAAAACAAACAAAAAAACTCAAAAGGCAAAACATATTAGTATGTAAAATACTATAATATACAGTAAGGATAAGGAAATTAAGGCCAAATTAAAGACAGAATGGGTCAACAGTGCAGAACTTAGTCACTTGCTCTGGAAACATAGTTTATACCAGGTATGCTGACATACCTCTAATACCAGCACTCAGGAAGCTATGGCAGTGATTTCTGAGGTCAAGGGCAGGCTTGGTGGTGCACAGTCATCTCAGCACTTGAGAGGCTGACCTCAGCCATAAATAAAGAGTTACAGGCCAGTCTGGGCTACATGAGACCCTGTCTCAAAAAAATTACATCAGCAACAAAGCAAAACATCAAAAATTAAAAATATGTATGTTTTATAAAATAGTACTTTCACATTTAATACTTCTGTCAATCATGGTGGCTTGAGCTATAATCCAGCACTCAGGAGGTTCCGGCAGACAGATCATCAAGAGCTTGAAGTCGCTCTGTTCTATATAAAGACATATAAGGAGTGTACATAGTAAAGTTCCAAGACAGCCTGGGCTATAGGGAAAAAGAAAAGAGTTCTGTTTACCGAAAGTGGCCCACAGCTCACAGCACTCAAATCTAAGGTGTGGAGAGGAAGCAGAGGTGCAAAAGAACAAACTGAGTGCCAGCCCAGTGTCAACGAGCCGGCAAGAAGACCTAAAATGTCACACAGCTGACACTCAGCACCTATGTGACAGCCAGGTGTGTGTATTTTTAAATACAAAGGTCTAAAAATATACCAGCGGCAGAGTTACTGAGCCAATGAGCTGCTAGTTACACTTCTGACCCAGACTGCACAAAAACACAGGTGTCCTGAAGAGAGTTCTCAGCTCTTCAGTCTCAAATTAGAGAATCTGTCCTATACTCATAACTAGTAAGGTGTTGCTACAACATTCCATTTCTACCCTTAAGATGAACAATAAACTCTTAACTTTTTAGGCAAGAAACCAAATGGATCGGACCACATTTTAACATCTTGCTTTTCCAACGGCTTCACTTATCCAATAGCTTCAATAATAAAAATAGTCTGCTCAACAATGCACATACATTAAGACTTGTATCATGTAAAAAAAAACCATCTACTTCCCAGGAAGGAGAAAAACAACAAAAGCATCAGCAAAATAAAAAGAAAATATCCAGAACAGGCACAGTGGCACAAGCTATTCTAAATGTATCTTTCTTTTCACACATTATTACCTATCTAAAACAAACAAGAAAAGTAGAATCTGTCATGAAAACGGCTAAACCCCCGAAGTTGTGTTCTTAGGTCACGTCCTTTTACTTGTATCCCATCTTGGTATCTAAAAGAGTAATAATTTGCTCTTAATTCAAAAATCAAATGTACCAGCCTGGTCTACTCGCTATCCTGGCCAGTGAGTTCCAAACCCTGTCTCAAAACAAACAAACAAAACAAAAACAAAACAAAACAAAACAAAAAAAACCACTCACAGGAACAAAAAGCATAGTAGCTTATGCTTGTAATCTTAGCACTTAAGACAACTGAGTTAGGAGATTGCAGGTTTGAGGCCAGTTTGGGGAACACAGAAAAACCTTTCTAAGCTAGGAGTGGTGGAACAGACCTATCCCCCCACCAATCAGGAGACTTAGGAAAAAGATTTTCATATATATATTCAAAATGAACCTGTTCTACAGTTTTGGGCCAACTAGGTAGACTGTCTCGATAACAACAAATTACCAGAGTTTACTTCCTTACTATGAAAGCATATATCCAAGCATTAGTACTTTGTTAAACTGCTACTTAAGGCCAAAAATAGCATTGCCTAGAGGATATAATTATTAATTTCTACTAAAAAAAAATTCTTATTTGCAGAAAGGACCAGTGTGCTTTATAATGCTCTTATATGTAGTCCAGGTTTCCCCAAGTATAAAATCATGCTTAACAATCTGAGTATAACTAACTGGTGAAACTGACTTTAACCAGATGTCATCAGAACTTCATCAGAGCCGACAAAACACTTGACTAACACTAAAGTAAAATAGCCATAACTGACAGAATAAAACCACTGCATTTTATCCAATTCATTCAGTCGCAAAATAGGCTCCTATTTTAAAGCATACAAATCATACACTAATTTGTTTCTATTAAAAAAATAGAATTTCGAATTCTACTTCCCATTAAGCAAACAGACTGACATTCATGCCTTTAAATTAACATAAACTAGTTGAAAAGCTTCAGTATCTCACACCAGGTCATTGAAAGAGTGGAGTTAAAGTAAGGGCTGGGATGTTGCTTGTGGAAGAACACTTCTGAATCACCACCAAGGCCCTGGATTGAATCCCCAGCACAGGGAAGGGAAAAAAGAGTAAGTCCAAGTAGACTGTTCTCTTTATTTAAAAATGCTAAGAATTGAATTGAGGGTCCTGAGGACACCAGGCAAGCATTCTGCACTAAGTTATATCCTCAGCCTTGCTTGGCATCCTATTAGGTGTCAGAGATCTCAAGACCTCTTTTATTGAAGAACTAAAAGAAAACAAGTCTTTAGCTTCCGAATCTCAAACACATGAATCAAACTATAAAAATTAACTTTTAAAAGTTTCTTCAGCCCTAAGGCAGTAGTTCTCAACTCATGGTTCAAAATCCCTTTGGGAATTGAACAATCTTTTCACAGAGGTCGTCAAATATCAGATATCCTGCATATCAGATATTTACAATTCGTAACAGTAGCAAAATTACAGTTGTGAAGTAGCAATGAAAATAATTTTATGGTTGAGGTCACCACAACATTAGGAACTGTATTAAAGGGCAGAAGCATTAGGAAGATTGAGAACCACTGTTCTAAGGAATAACAATACAGTTGGACTTGAACCCATATATTCCAGCACTTTGAAAGGCTGAAGAGGAGGATGACTGTGAAGTCAAGGCCAGCCCAGCAGAGAGCAAGTTCCAGGTCAGTCTGGGCTAACGGGAGATTCTGCTCCAAAATGATAGTAAGAGCAAAAATAAGCAGCAGCAACAGCGAGAGCAGCAGCCTGACAGAAGAGCTCGCATCTGTAATCCAAGCGCTCAGACGGCTGAGGCAAGAGGATCATTGAAAGTTAGAAGCCAGTCTGACTGAACCAGTGTTCCAGGCCAGGATAGGCTACCCTGTCTCAACTCTCAAAACTCTACCTCAACAATACACACCAAAATTAAGGTGCCAAGTTGCATTCCACTGACTTTAATGTAGTTAAGGAAAACAGGCTTCCTTGTTGTTTCTCTCCTTCAGAAGACACATACTAAAGTTGTAAACTACTACATGTTATCAAAATTTCAAATCTGACATGTCATTGCTAACCGCATAAAGTGAAACGGACCAAGCTACTTCTCCACTCAAAGAAAATGATCTGAGTGGGTTGGCAAGATGGCTCAGCAGGTGAAGGAGCTTGCTGCCAAGTGACCTGAGTTCGATCTGTAGGACCTACACAGTGGAAGGAATGCACCAACTCCCCCAGGTTGTCTTCTGACCACCTCACACTTACCATGGTACACAAGTGCCCACATTCATACACAAATACACACAAAAAACAGTAATTTAAAAACAAAGGGAGTCAGAAACTCATTTTTTAACAAAAGGGGGACCTGTAGGATCCTGGCCCCCGTTTTGGGTAACTGTTGCCTTGCTTGCAGACCTTGACCTTGATATTCTCCCTATGCTAATTCCCTGCCAGGTTCCACCCTCATGAATGCTTAAGGGAAGTTCCTTGCCTGGTACCCTGAATAATGGGTGTTAACAGATTAGAAGCAAGATTGTAAAACATCAGTAGCGAACTTCTGCCCTCCAGGGTCCTCCCATTGTGCTGTAAGCCTGTATTTAAGACCTCCTCCCCCTTAAATAAATGACATTCAACATTTAAAATTAAAATATATATATATATTATATATATAATTGAATGAATACTGTGAATGTTATATATGAATACCACAAGTGTGATTAATATCATGAGTGTAATTAATGAATATCATGAATGTAATTTCAAAAAATAAATAAATAAAGTTAAAAAAAAAAAAACAAAAAAAACAAAAAAAACAAAGGGAGATGGATGGAGTGAGGGCTCAACAGTTAAGAGTACTTACTTTCAGAGGACCAGGGTTTAAATCCCAACCCCCACATGACGGCCCAACTGTCTGTAACTCCCTGAATCTGGAGTTACAGATTCAGGGATCCAACTGATATATTCTAACCTCTGCGGGTGCTGCAAGCCATGTGGTACACAGACATATATGCAGGCGAACCACCCACATACATAACGAAAAAAAAAGAGCGCCAGGAGTGGCGGCACAGGCATTTAATCCCAGTGCTCAGGAGACAGCAGAAGACAATTTCTGAGTTCAAGGTCAGCCTGGTTTACATAGTTGAGCTCCAGTCCAGACAGGACTACACAGTGAAACCCTGACTCAAAAATTAATAAAAATAGGGGCCATAGAATAGCACAATGGTTAAAAGCACTTGCTGCTCTTCCAGAGAACCTGGGTTTGATTCTCAGCACCCATATGGGTCTAACAATCATTTATAACCAGTTTTAGGGGACCCGACACCTTCTTTTGACTTTCACAGGCCCCAGGCACACATGTGGTACACAGACATACATGCAGACAAAACACTCATACACACAAAATAAAATAAATATACGGAGTACATATGCTATGACTCACATAGTGTCTTTACACTTCCATGTTCTGATCATACAGGAACAATATTTTTAAAACATTTCTACATATATGTATATTAAGTATATCACCAATTTTTTTTTTTGTTTTTTTTTTTTGTTTTTTTGTTTTTTTTTTTCGAGACAGGGTTTCTCTGTGTAGCTTTGCGCCTTTCCTGGAACTCACTTGGTAGTCCAGGCTGGCCTCGAACTCACAGAGATCCGCCTGCCTCTGCCTGCTGAGTGCTGGGATTAAAGGCATGCGCCACCACCGCCCGGCACCAATTTAAAGCTAAAACTCGACATTTTCCTATGTTCATCCATTTTAGTATAAATCTAATTTAATATAAATTTAATTTATAGTAGAGATATAGACTGTCCAAAGTCTGTATTATGGGATGATTTGAGGTAATTCTCTTAGTTTGGATTAGTGATCTAATTATCAGTTCACAGCAGTGAGAAACTAAGGTCATGCAAACCTAAAGCCATTAAAAAAAATGACCATTTATTATTAATGAAAATAAACAACAACAACAAAAAAAAAATCTAGTTTCTTTCCTTTGCAAAATTTTATTTTCCAAGCTCTGTTACCAAGGAGACCAATTTATTTGTAGATCTAGACTCAAAGATGGGGGGGAGGCACCATGCTGAAAAGATGGCTCATGGGTTAGACAACTTGTTGCTCCTACGGAGGACCTGAGTTGGGTTCCCAGCACCCACAACTATCTGTCTTCTGACCTCTCTTTGGGCACCAGGCATGTACTACCTGATGTTACATACACATAAGATAATTTGTAAAAGATTGGCCAAAGGAGCCTGAACATTCAGCAGTATAAGATAAGGCCATAAGACAACCACAGCACACTTGTTGATCTCTTATGGACACAAACCTAACAGTATCTGTTAGGGGAAAAGCTACAATGAAAACACTTACCTGAATAAGTTTTAAAAATTAATCAATCATTCATCAATTGTCAATACAATATAAAGTCAACTTACTGACAAAATTATAAATCCAAAGCTACACTGGCATCATTAAAACAAAACAATTTCATTTACTTATTTATTTTTGAGGCAAGGTCTCTCTGTGTAGCCCTGGCTGTCCTAGAAATCACTATGCAGACCAGGCTGGCCTTGAACTCATCAAGACTGTCTCGACCCGAGTGCTGTGTGCACCCTGCCCAGTTTTTGTTGTTGTGTTTGTTTGAGGCAGGGTCTCACTATGTAGCCCTGGCTGGCATGGAACTGAAGAGATCCACCTGCCTCCATCTCCCAAACACTGGGGTAAAAGGCACGAGCCACCATGCCTGGTAACCTGAATTTTCACTACATCAGTGTCAGCCCAACTGCTGCCGAGAGAACAGGAGTAGGCCCACTCTAGACCTAGTTTCTATTTGTAGCACCACCACTAAGATTTTACAATCCAAGAAAACTTGAAAAGCATACATACTAAAAACATGAGACATAGAAAACACATTTTCTGGGCCAGCAAGATGGCTTAGAGGTTAAAAGGTGTTTACCTTGCAAGCCTGACAACCTGAGTTTGGTCACTTGAATCCATAAAGGTGAATGGAGAGAATCCACTTCCCAATGCTGTCCTCTGACCTTCACGTGTGCACCCAGGCGGGCGAATGCATGCACGCACACGCGCGTGTGTACACACACACACACACACACACACACACACACA